>BMAO01033642.1:0-86839 GCA_019973975.1 Trichonephila clavata | reverse complement strand
TTTATGTCAAGTAGGAACAGAGTCATGTTGAAAAGTCCAATTGTTTCCTTTGAACAGTTTACGTTCAGAGTCTCATTGACTTTGTGATGGTGTTTTGACAAACTTTTGATGTAATTTTCACAATATTTACGATACCATATGTAATATTTATGACCAGTAAGCCATAGAATAATAAGATTTCTAATGGTTTTATTATGTTTTTTATGATTTTCTCTCTCTCTCTCTCATTCTGATTTCTTTTTTCAAAAAGAAGCATTTATTTTAAAAGTTACTTAAATAAATATTGTCACACAAAAAATTTTAATACTTTCCACTTCTTAAAACTATTAAAAAATCCGTCTGTTTTGAAAATTAAAATATTAAAAGTATTTTTGTGTGAAAAAATACATTTTTAAGGAACTGAGAAGATTAAGAAGGAGGTATAATGACATTATACAAGGGGTGAACAAATGAAAAGGTACGAAACGACACGGTGGGTACAAATATAGACTTTATTCAAAATATACACCATAGGCCTGAGCACAACGATCCCACTGATGAACAAGCCGCAGGATTCCTTGTTCCAATAATTCCTGTGGCTGTGACGAGACCCAGTCCTTCACAGTGTCCTTGAGTACGTCGTCCGAGTTGAAGCGCTTTCCTTTCAGGTGTTTCTTCAGTGGACCAAACACATGGAAATCGCAGGGTGACATGTCCGGACTGTAGGACGGATAGTCCAACGTCTCCCATTGGAACTTGTCCAGTTCCATTTGTGTGACTCTGGAGACGTGTGGACGCGCGTTATCATGGAGCAGAACCACACCCTTCGTGAGCAGCACCGGTCTTTTGTTCTTGATGGACCTGCGTAGGCGTCGGAGTGTCTCACAGTACACATCGGAGTTAATGCTTTTTCTGTGCTCGAGTAATTTTGTGCTCGCATCATTTGGACGCCGCTCTTTATAAGAGCCTTTGCTCTCTCCTGCGCATGCGGGCACCCGCGCATGATCCGATCCCAGTCAGAGTCTCCAATGGCATCCCGAGATGTCTCGCTACATTCTCCCTTGGCGGAATATGCAAATATTTAACTGTTTCACTTTTATGTCGTTTCGTACCTTTTCATTTGATCACCCCTTGTATAATAAAGCTCAATGCGATAGGCATTAATTAAAACTTCTATAATAATGTTATAGTAAAATCTTATTACTAAGAGATTTTCATATTTAAAGAAAAGGATAATATTTCGGTTTTCTACTTGATTCAATATCGAAGAAATAAATTTTGGAATTTTTTTACTGTTCAGTTATATTTTGCAACTGATTCAAAATTGAAACTAGGGAAAAAGACGTTGTTAAAATTTGGATAATGCAAAATAATTCCCAAGCATACTTAAATAATTAATTGAAATAAAATAAAGTAATCTTTAAATAAACAGTTACCATTATAACTCATCAAGTTTTATTTCTCAGTTGTTTATTGTTTGTTTCTCGGCTTTTTCCATTCCTCATTCGCACAAAACAAAAATGCAAATATGTTCCATAACTAGTTTTACCTGCAACACCTTTCATTATTTTTCCACGCCATTGCAACTAATAAATTATCAAATTAAGTTTAATTAAGGCTGAAAATATTCCAAGTAAGGAAAGGAAATACGTAAGGAAAGGAAATCCTTTTATATTTACATCTATTTTCAGTATTTAAAAAGTCCCAGAACAAAAAAAAGAATTATAACGACGTGCTAATTTTATACATTTTAAGGGAATATTACACATTACAATCTACTTAAATAAATATGTATTTTTGTATTACAAACACGCAAATGCATTTTCTTTATTATTTAATAAGCTTCAAAATAAATTCATAATGAAACATTTGAAATGAATTAATTTTTACCGTAATTTTATCTTTATTTCAATGAAATAATGAATTAATACTTCAGTGGTATTTACTAGTAAGTGATGTATTTATAGCTTATTTATTAATTTTTAAATCTACCTTGTCCATTAGCAGGCAATTATGCAGAAATAAAAGTGTACGAAAAAATACCCTAATGTGCGATAAATTTCTCCTTTAAAAATACGTATTACGCAGTATACATGCGTCCGTGTACTTAAAAATTCGTGTACAGGATGTTGCTGAATTTGTTTGACAAATTCCAAAAGGTTATAGTAGGCTTCATGGGGACGAAAAATCAACATAGAACATGGGCCTAACTTGGGGTCGATGGGCCAGACGAGGGACGCACAATGGGCAATTTTCCCGATCTGGCACTCGGAAATTATTTTATGGTTTTAAAGTCTTCATAATTGTATCTAAAGATCAAAAATCTATGTAATTAACCCGGGAGCAGGCGATCACTCGATTCTAACGTTAATGGTCACGCGGTATGAATGAGTCACCCCAATCCTTTTTTTATAACTATTTTTACTGTACACGATAAAAATCGTGAATAATTTAATATAGAGAAAGTATGCTTACCAACTTTTAATGTCTTTTCAATTTCTCTTCGATAATTTGAGAAAAAATATCAACCAAACTGAACCAAGAAATTTCAAATGTATGTGACTTTAATAAAGGACACATATAACAGACATATTTAACTATCATTAAAGGAATTTTATTTACTGCAAAAACTGTCATATATTGTTCAAGTTGTGAGGAATGAGATGTTCTCTCATTCCTGCTAGAGATGTGGGAGGAAGCGAAGGAAGCCTAGCCATATCCAAAAACAATCTGTTTATTGATCAAATAATTTAGCAACACAATTCAAGTAATTTCAACGAGAAAAGATGGCCTCTATCTAAGCAATGTGGACTAATAACGAGACGCGCGAACTACGAAAAGAATTTAAATACCAACTCTCCTATTTCAGGATCAAATCTACAATCCTAATTATATGAAAACTAACTTAACTTTAGTGATCAATCGTAATTTTAATTCTTTTACCTATCAAATATTTGAAATGTGCTATAAAATGGTATAGTACCAAATCAGTAGCAATATATCTTATCTTCTCACTTTCTCCCTTTCTAGAACCGTGATTATATATAGCCTTGACTATATATATATATAGCTGACCTAATTTTAATAATTAAGGTTTCTTCTTCAGAGGGGGTTGGTTGTGAATAAACTTGAACTGCTAAACCGAAGTTTTCCCAAGAGGATATATTAATGAAAGGACGCGGATAGATCCGTCACAAAGCTATTGCAGTTTTATTGTTCTTTGATGATCGACAAACAGCATGTTGAACCTTTGCTTGCTTATTTCTTTTTTGACTGAAGGAAATGTATCTTATGTCACACTTATGGCTTCATATTTTTCTTGATGGAGTTCTTTAGGTAGTATCAGAAAATTTTCCTTTTAACTCAAACGTTTCATGTTCACCGCTTTTCTTATGTTTACTTTCACTGTGATGATTAATGTTCATTATTTCATCAAGTTCTTTCATTGGTTGATGATTTAAAACTTCCCTCAAGAGAGAATTCAGATATCACTTCTTCTTTTTTTTTTAACTCTACTCATTTACATTTATAAACCATAATAATTCGCACAACATAGCAATCACAACCACTAAATTTTTCACAAGGAAAAATGTAGCATGTTCATAGAAAATATCTTGGAACAAAAGTGGTCGTGCGGGGAACTCAGTCAAAACAAGTACCTTTAAACTGCAAAAAAAATGCTTGCCACTCCCAAAAAATGAAATATGTTGGAAACAAATTTTAGTTCTCATGAAGACTGTCCTATAGGAAGATACTGTTAAGATCATTGGTAAAAAATAAACAGTTTTCCTAGAATTAACGGTTTCATGAGCCTCAGGTGACTGTGTTCCGAGCACCTGCTCCCGGGTTAAAGTAAATTCTATTTTCTAACAAGATGTAAGGCTATTAGGATCATCAAATTTATGTCAGGTGTGAATTTGATCAAGAATAAATGACCACTAAGTGGACCTATTCTAACAATCCAACGTCACAACAATACCAACGACAAACTCTGAAAAAAATCATAACTTTGGAGATTTCTAGAAGTAGCCGCTAAATTTGGTATTAAATTAAAGGTCTATATCTACTCTATGTAACTTAAGTGTTACAAAGATCAATCCGTGTCAATCCCAAAAGTTCTAGTCCATTAAACACGTGAAACCGACATGCATTAGTAGAAATTGCGTACTTGCTAAATGTTACTGTACGGACTTGAGAGTAATCCAATACAAAAAGAACAAGCAGTCAACTGCAGTTCATTCTCTTTTATTTTCCGCAATTCATTTACTACAAACAATGGTGCCAGATGCACCAGTATAAATAGTGGGAGTAATCTGGGTTTGACGTTGCCATACAAATTAAACATTCAAAAATAATAAGATAAAGAACAATATGCAAATTCCAACAGTTACGTTTTTACGATTTTGAATCAAATTTGAACCTAATTTGTGAGTCAAATAAAAACATTATTCAGCCATGACGTGTATTTTCAAAGAAAAACACCATAAGCTGCAAAATCTTGTTCAGACGAAACGATAGAGCTTCTGACCGGAAAATGAGGCTCACAAATGTTCCTCGTAGCCCCAACAAACCCAATCTAAACCGTCAACTGTTAAGAATTTCCAACGGTGTGCTGACAGAAACTGATTACAACATAGCTAGGGAGCCTATGAGTACTATAAACTATAGGTTGTTGTTTTTTCGCGCAATTTCATTTTTGGGGTTTCCGTGCGCCAGATCGTGAAAACTGCCCACTGTGGGACGTGGCCAAGCGAATATGGAGATTTAGAGTGCCGTGGTAGGGCTTAAGAAATCTGAGCGTATACAAATTCCCCAATCCTTCCAGAGTTGTTGAAGAGATCTCACAGCACGGAATCTCGTCAGTTCAACTGAAATCGAAAATACACCAGGTTTGCTTAAAAGCTTTTGTCGGTGTATGTTGTGCTGTGATCTACGCGGCCGCAACTTCGAGCAATATCCGTGACAACCACTTGTCATTGCATTTCTGACGTCGAGATGCGATGCATTGTTCGTATTGTATGCATGTTTTACGTCTAATAATTGTTTTTACTTCTTTTGTCTCTTTTTCATTCCACTCGACATCAGACCTTTCATAATTGTTTTTGTGAATTACTTTTACTAAGTGTGGCTTCCAACCCATATACTATGGTGAGCTGTTTTCCCCATGCTATATACTATCTTTCCTCCGATTTTGTAGATTGAATTTGGCAACACCCTGTTTTATAATATTTGGAAAAAATTATTAAATTTTAAGTCATCCACAGTCATTTTTGTTTCAAGCAAAATATTACGTTTTATGGATTCGTTGTTTTTAGAGCATACATTTAGAGAATAAATTTATCTTTGCTTTTAAAAATTTTCGTTAAAGGCATTATATTTAAGAAACATATTTTTACTGTTGAGTAAAAGCCCACCACACATAATTCTTCATTATGAAAAAAAAATACTTAAAAATACCAACTAAAAATGTATTTGGAGAGTTTTTAAAGGAAAAAAATTGTGATACATATTTGTATACAATTTTTTTCTTTCTCCTTTTGATTTATATTTAAATTCATCATCTCATTTATCTCACTCATTAATTTATACTTAAATGTACATATAAATTGTCAAGGAATGCACTATTTAAGCTTTTTAAATCCGCACAGAACATTTTTGATTAATTTAAAAATTATCAATTTTTTTTCTTATTTATAAGGGGAAGAACTTTTTCAAAAATTGAGTCCATAATATAAATGAATATTAAAGATCATTTAATTTTAATTCCACCAAAAATGAAAGTTAATAACATTATTCCCTAAGAAATCAGGCTTCAGTAATGGAGTGGTAATAATCATGAAGTCATAACCGCGTTATTGATGTCATGTGTTGGGATCCCAGTACCACTAAAGATCAGCTGTTAAGAGAAGCTCACATGCCTTAAATCTGTCTAGGCATTTCAATGTAGCTTGAATCCTTCGGAGGGACTCTCCAGGGTGTATTTCCACTTCAACTTAAGTTTACTCGTCATTAAGAAAAATTTTGTCTTTTTCCATCTCAGACATTTAGGACTGGAGATCATTAACAGCATCCTTAACGATACAATCAAAATTTATACTGATGGTAGTAGAATATCTAAACAGGCTGGTAGTGGTATCTATATCGAAACACCTCAGGAAAAATTGTCCCAGAAAAATCACAATCCATATTTCTGCTAAGTTTACAGAAGTGAACTAATAGCCATCGACTCGGGACTTGAGACCATTCTATCTAAAAAGATTTATGGTGATTTTTGGATTCTCTCCGATAGCCGTAGCTCACTTCAACACCTTTAAAAATGGTTTATTGTTGGCGACAAAACAAGCGGCTCCATCTTACACAAACTAAACCATATATCGGTACACCATGATATTCATTTTCAGTGGATCCCATCTCACGTCGAGCTTTATGGCAAAAAAATGGCAGACAAACTAGCATAGGAGGGCTGTAATCTTCCAACTCCCCCTACATCCGCCCTTACCTATCTGGAATTATATTCGTTA
Organism: Trichonephila clavata; assembly: GCA_019973975.1. Taxonomy (NCBI): domain Eukaryota; kingdom Metazoa; phylum Arthropoda; class Arachnida; order Araneae; family Nephilidae; genus Trichonephila; species Trichonephila clavata. The sequence continues at coordinate 80,339 of BMAO01033642.1, read as the reverse complement.
AAAAAATCTCAAAATTTGGTAGAGTGGATGGCTCCTCCCACTCATCATTGGTATGCGGGTAATAGACCCTGACTGGCCCTAGCCCTCAAGTGTGATAGATGCTCCCAGACTACACTTTCTCATCTTGCTAGTGGTCACATCAAGTGCCTTTCATTCTCAGCAAACAAGAAAATCTTTTCCGTCTGTGTAAGGTGTCAAGATCAACAGGCTTCCCCGGAACACATAATGCGTTGTATGGATCTCACAAGCAATGATATCTGCACGAATCTCCTTCTTGTGCTGGACTTTTTGAGAGTCAACGATTTAATTGATACTGTCTGACTTCGCCAGACCCTGGAGGATTAGCAACAACAACAACAAATGTATCTAGGTAACAGATCGCCATATTGGGATGGTGGGGAAATTTAGAGATTGGGGATGCCAGCTCAAGTGTTATCCTTAACATCTGACTATGTATCCCAATGACTAGGAACGTCACCAGTATCATCCATCTAACGTCAACGTACAAAGTTAATATCTAATTAACTAACTTCGCAGTGTGGCGTCGTGAAGGGGCAGCGATTACAGCCATGCAGTTAATCATTATAAATAATTTTTTTATTTTTCGAATGCGTAAATATTAGCTAAGTTAAAATTTTAACATCACACGTGAGGCCTCATTTATTTCATTTTTCACTGGGAAGAAAAACACTAAAGTCCAGTGTTGGAGTATCTTCAGGCCTGCCAAGCTGTTTTGCTGCTCCACTTCTTATGTATCACCATATACTAATACCACGTATATTTTTACTGCAGGCGTTCACAATTTTTTTAGTCCATCGTCATCCTGAATCAGGAACAGCGAGAGTATCCTCTTTTTCTCCCAAATCGACCCTTTTAAACTACAGGGGCGGTCGCCTACAAGCATCTCTCCACTTCTCATTGGCGGGCCCCAAATTTGGCACGCAGCACCTCGGACTCATTTGCACACCACAGGTTTGGACCGAACAATGACCCGGTTCTTCTCGATCTCTCCCGCGACAAAGGCTGGTCCAATATCTGGACTATAAATCGCTGTGGCACTAGTTTTCCTTTGACGGCTATTTCTGCGACACTCCTTGACGCGAAAACCTATTCAGATAGACTCTGTCAAGCGGGCACACAAACGGACTATGTCTTGCCTGTTGTGTGTTCGGACACGTAGACGTCGAAAGTCTGAAGCAAATAAAAGGATAATGATTTCAATGCCATTCTCATAAAAAGTTCGCATGTGTTATGCCTCCGGCGTAAAAGGCGAGCCACGTGGGCCTTTACAGAAACACAATGTCCCAGGCTGCCAACTGCACCTCCATATGTCAGTCTTGACATGTATAAAGGGATGTGAGTTCTGTTAATAAGCCGACGTCACAGTAGGGACTCAATTTATCCATGACGGCTTACTATTAACAAATATAGTGGCTATGGTAATCTAGTGGTCATTGCCATGAACTCGTTCGGCATCTCATGAGATCGAGCAATAATGCCACAAAAGATCCACTCGCAGAGAGCTTAAACAAGTTAAATTTGACGAGGCTCAAAATTCTCCCGTTGGCTTGGTGTGGAAGTTTGGAGAGGAAGGTATCAACTCAGTTTGTAGTGGCCCGAAGGGCGCGGGCGTGAGAGGGTTCCAGGAAGAAGCAGACATGATCATAAAATAGCTAATTTTATTTCATCTTGAGCCCTTTTATTACTTTATAGGCTTTTATAACTTAACTTTGGGAGCAATATGAAATCCTAACCCGTAATCGGATAACTTAATTGTGGAAAGTACTTAGCTGAAGTGGAAGCTCCTTGTATGATCCTCCTTGAAGCCTGATAGTATGGTCAGCTCCAAAATCGGTTACTTAACCTTTTCCTGGTGGATTTTTCGTCGAATATTAATCTTAAGATGCATGACCACCAGACGCTGTTTATGTTTACTCACATTTAGAATTCATCTTAACAATCAACGTTTAACAATTAACTTGTATACTCAAAGATAATAGTAGTTACATTTGCATAAACCAAGTCATCTCTACGGAAAGTGGCTCTTAAACTAAAATCATAGTTAAAGAATACAAAAGGATTTCTAGAAGACCCTAATAGAACCTGTTCCAAGGTGTCATCCTCGATGCTAGATCATAGTTCAAAATTGCAAGGTCCGTGGACGTTAGCCCTTGTATTGCCTTATAGTGCGATTTTAATAAACACTCACTATTAGCAGGGACGTCTTAAGGCATGACCCAACTGGGCTCATGGCCTCAGCCACAATGGGGGCCTCGTATCGTTCTCAACTCAAATTTAATAATATCCTGATTCGAATAATATCAACGGTCAAATGCTTTTTTCCGGTTGAATTCTCCGAAAAACTGGAAATTTCTTACGATATGTCAACTAGTTACATGTGATGACCGTCGTCCATGTATATGCCTAGGTACCATCATACACTATTATTACTCATTCAGTCAAAAGGCGTTAGTCGGTCGAGCCGGTGTGTGCGATTGTAAGTCATGCCCATTTATATGTTTTGAGTTATTGTTTATACGAGTATTTGACAATGTATGCCATGTACTGTCTACTTTTAAGGATCAGTTGATGGGGTGTACATTTGTGTAGAGGCAACGGTCAGGGGCGTTGCTACCTCTGTATCAATGATACGTTCCTCCAAGCTACAAGGGCCCCAACGAGTGTAAGCAAAATATCGTGAAATGTTAAGGAGCCTCCAAAAAGGGTCCAGAAGGAGTTTTGATACAGGGCTCATTTAGAACTATCTGCGCCAGAGGTCCAGGCCTACTTTTATACAGGGACCAAGGGCCTACTTTTGTATAGTGGTCCAGAGGCTCAAGAAGTCTTAAGACATCCCTACTATTAGCAAAAGAATAGTCTAATCCATATTTTGATTGAGTTCTAGGCCAATCAAACTAGGTCCTTGAACCAAACAAGAAACTATCTCCAACTATCTGCAATATGTTCTATAAAACAAGCTGCTATTATTGAGATAATGAAAAATTTTCACAGCTTATTTATAGCATTTTTATGCTAAATTTCATTATTTTTTTCACCTCAAATATATAGAGAAATTTCAGCACCCATTTGCATCACTTTAATAACTATATTTATCATTAAAAATCTTTAATACAGTGCCCGATTCTTAATTAATAAATTAATTAAAATATGTTCTTTTTAATATTCAGCTTTCGAGTTTTGCCTTTTTATTACTAAAATTTAACAGATAAGAAAATTTTTAAATTATGAAAAAGCTCAAAACTTTTAATAAGAAGGAATTTAATAAGCAAAAAAAATATTTACTGAGATAAGTTTTTTTGGAAAAAAACATTATTTTCTCTTTAATTGATGGTTGTGATGCCTGTGAAAACAGAAAAAAATATATAACAAATACATTTCTGAGTATTAAAAAATAATTTTGAAAATATATTGACTGATTTTCCTCATGAGTCAACGCTAGGAAAAATAGCATCAAGAAAGATAATATTCGATAATATTTTTATTGAAAATAAATACATTTTTTAATTTAAACACAGTTTTTTACCCAAAAAGAGTTTTAGAAAAATAGGGAAAAAAGAACTGTTTTCGAAAATTACTTCATTAAAAAAAGCATTAAGTAAAGTAAGGATTTTATCTTTGAATTGCTTTTACATTATTATGAAAAAATATTAAACGTTCGAACATAAAAAAGAAAGAAAAAATCTCTCGGATATTGAAGAACTCGACACTTTTATATTGCTTTGCTTCAAATTTTTTTTTTCTATCTCGATAAACATTTTAAATAAATGATGTAATTATTCAAAAGAGAGGAAGACTTACAAGTAAAACTCGATGAATTGGAAAGGAAAAAAATTAACCTTCCTACGAATCATTAGATTTTACGCATAAATTCCAGAGTTATGTGAAGTAAATACGATATCATTTAATCTATTGTTATTTAAATAGTTTTCCTCATAAAAAGTATTATAAACAAGGAAAAAGTTAGATGCAAAATTTTGCGCAGTCGATTTAAAAAGCATTGCAAGATAAATTTATTGAATTTATTTTACGGATCTATTAATCATTTTAGAACATAATTATTAAGTTAGAAAAATGTTTTTTATTCAGATTTTGTATTAAATGCTTCTTTCTCTAAGTTTCCGTAATAGGCCAAACCAGGGGTTGGCAACCTTTTAGCTGTGGCGGGCCAAACCAATCTACTAATACGATTAACCATGTCACACAGAAGGACGTTTTTAAAACTATTGGATTCCCGTGATAATGCACGCATTTTTAGAGAATAGAGGCCAACAATATAGATTTACAGTTTCATTATATATTAATTTTCTATCATTTAAAGATATTTCTAGACATAAAAATAAACAGCATAAAATGTAACTACTTCTTAAAAACAAACGTAAAAGAATTAAAACTATACATTTATTATGTATTTTTAAACATATTTATTAAAAAGGAAATAGATAAAATAAAATATAAGTATTTCCCTTCATTATGAAATAAAAAGATAAATGAAAACTTTAATGCGAACCCAATGCTTGCACCACTCTGTTTTCATATCACAAAATCAGGGGTATAATTTGTGACTTTCTGTTTGACACAATTTTGAGCATTCAGTTGTTAAACAATTTCTTTGCGGACTCGAAATATGTTTCATGTGAGGAAAGAATTTTTACTTAGATATGTAGAACTAAAAGCGGAACTAAAGCAGAGTAGACTAAAGCAAAGTACATGCAATTTTTTCTCTTCAAACAATTAAATGTTTCCAGCAATGACATTCAATAATTTCTCTAGAGTTATCTTTCAGATTTTTCATCATTCCGTAAATGTCCATAATTCTGAAGATGTTTGACAAATAAGGTCTATTACAAATTTGTCAACTTCCATCCACTCAAAAATCGACAAATTTGTATAGTACTGCGGTGGTGTTCATCAAAGACCCATTTCCCGTCAGGAACGAGGGACGTCTCGACGGTCAAACAGTTTCTCGTAGGAAAGTATCCCAGGGTGGACACCCCGGTGCTGATGTCCTAAGGGAAGTCAACCTCTGACCTTCCTTGATCTAGCCAACATTAAGGGCCGGCGCGGTTCTCACGTAAAGCCGCCGGTTTTCTAAGCACACAACGCGAAGGGGGACTTTGGACCAATAGAAGAATGGTTTCACCGAATACGTCCAAACAGAAGTGACCATACATCACGTGTCACTTTCGTGGGTGGGACGTATTCCATCTTTAAAGAGACTCTGGAATCGCGAGAAAGTGAGGAGAGAGTGATACCAACGCAGAGACATGAGATAACTCCAACAGTCTCTCCAATTCCAACCAGCACCTGCGCCCCAGCATTTTTCCAGCTCTCGTTTAACGCAGCCTTCATCAGGAGAAAATATCGGTGCACTCCACAGCACTGCCTGTAATAGAACATTATCGCACCGGTATAATCCACCGCGGCAATACTACAGCGAGCCACTTAAAATTGTAGTACGTGCCACATGTGGCACGCATGCCAAAGGTTGCCGATCCCTAAGCCAAACCATGCAGAGGGGGACGATGCACGTTAAATATGTCGATGCTCAGACGTCCTCCCGTTGGTGTGTTGTGGAAGGTAGAAGAGGAGTGCTAGCTCAGGTGTCGTCCTCATCACTTGACCACGGTTCAAAATTAAGTGTTTCACCGCCAAAAGCGGTCTTATAGTTGAGCAGTTTGACGTTAATATTCACTCACCGAAAAAGCCGAGATCAAGAACTCGCTCGCGGCGAGTGGTGAGTACGAGTCTTGTTGTGACTGAATGCTCTCTATGTGTAGGGGCTGAAACACGAAAAATATTGCGTGGCTCAAAGTTCTCATTTTGTGGTAATATGGAAGGTTAGAGAGTGCAGTGATAGTCCAGATGTTGTTCTCGTCACTAACCGAGGTTCCTACTTAATATCCATTTCTTTAAAATACGATGTTAACGTTGTTGTTGCGTGTTTTATGCTGGGATACATATGAGAGATGGAAGAACAGAATCATACAATGCAAACAGAAGAATACATACATTTATTACAAACGATGATCCCAGCCCATAACAGATGGGTGCACTGTTTTCCATTCGAGACAGTAATCCATTTCAGGTGAAAGTCTGACTTCTTTTCCCGAAGATATATCCCTGCCTTATTTGGGATTCGAACCCGAGCCCACTCAGTTAGAAGTCGAGAGTCATATCCACCATACTGGCTGGGTGGCGTGCGATGTTAATAATACAATCAAATTAATTTAGACCGTTAAATGATTTTCAAATAAATGAATTTATGCTGTCTTACTAAATAAAATAAAAAATTACAATTAGTATATGTAAATTATTCTATTAAAAAAAGATTTTTAAACTTGTTTAATTTAAGCTTTTAAGAAGTCGTAGTGCCATTTAATAAAAATTTCAAGAGGGTCTGAGGTGCATTATATTAGTTTATACTCACATTGGTATGGTGTGAAAAATTGAAAGTTGAGTGCTCCTTAATTAACTACGGTTAAAAAATACAAGTTCCGTTTCCAGTAACTTGCATGCTGCTTTAAAATGTGACGTTCATAAACAATGATTAAATCGTCAAAAAGGAATTCGGATCAAAAATTTTGTTCTATCCCTATCTTGCTTAAAGTAAAGGCATCTGCTTTTACTAAAACACTTGTAGTTTTTGTTCTAGTGAACAAAAAATAATAAGCTCATTAACAATCAATAAATCAACAAAAAGTGTGAAATTGGGATTTAAAATGTTCCTTCATCCCTATGTGTTGCATCAGTCATCTATAAAATACGCAGGGGTCGAAGCGTTTTTCGAATTTACATGTCAGCGTTGAATGTCCACATCATGATACCTCAACTATTCTTTTCATCAGTGAATAAAACGATCCTCGGCCGATAGGGAGTTTTAAGGCTGGAACTAAAATAACTAAGGTTCAGGGCCTTGCTTTGTTCTCACCTCGTCTTCAATAAAAGCATGATCAGGATAATTTGAATTATCAAGTGTTAGTCCTGACATGATCTCTGGAAATACTAAGAATTTCGAGCTATATACCAACAGTAGTAAGACTACAGAATTATGTCATGTCCGTCGCCCATGCCTAGAAAATGACTCGAAAGACAGCAGTTCGTCGAGTCAATTTGCACTTAGGTTGGTGAGATTTTGAATCACACATTTTTATTTGTTACATTTTATACGAGTATTTGCTAACGAATACTACATGGAATTGAAGGAGATTCCATCTCGGTACCTTTCGCTTCGTAAGCGCGTACACTGGTGTCCAAAAGTTAAGCATAATTGATAATTATGCGAATAAAGAAGGAACTGTATATCAGAATGGCGGGAAACGTGATATACGAGTGTAAAATGGTTATAAAGAAGGAAATCAAGTGAATGATATTAATTAATTTTATTATCCAAAGTAGCAGTTTGAAAGAAAACTGAGCAAAGCAAGAATTCACACTTTAAAGAAAAAATGAAAGAAAACATTAAATAAAATACCGATGCTGCAGTTTAATAAGGCGTGTGGTTACCTCTGACAGCCAGGCACGCTGCGCAGCAATTTACCATACTTGTTATGAGGTGATGAATGAGTTGTGGGCTCAAACGGTTCCAAGCTTCTTGGAGAGCTCTCTTCAGTTCTGTAACGGAGCTTGGTGGGTGCGAAAGGGCTGCAGTTTGTCTCCCGAGCAGATCCCATACATGCTCGATAGGATTTAAATCAGGGAAGTTCGCAGGCCACGACATGCGCTGGATGCTTCCAGTTTGAAGGAAGTCATCAGTCAGCATCGCTCGGTGACAGGGCGCATTATCATCCATGAATATGAAGTCAGGACCGACAGCACCTCGAAACAAGCGAACATAAAGCTCACGAACTTCTCTGTATCTTTGAGGATTCACATACCCCGTGTCAAAGAAATGGAAGTCTGTGCGGCCGTCCATCATTCACCTTGTTTGATGGTTAACAACGTTCTTCGCAGTTGCACGAAACATGTCTGAACTGCCTATACTGCGTGAATCGGTTTCTCTGCATTCCGACATACGTCGGTGTTTCACGCAGAACGTAGTCGACTGAAAAGTTTTGCATAAACCCAATGTTTCTTCTTCACCCAATTAATATCCGCAAGAAATTTGGAATAATTTTACGAATATTTATTCCATGTTTTTCGCATTTTACTATTTATGCTTAACTTTTGGACATCAGTGTAATTTACCAATGAACCAAGATGATCACTTCAGTATGGAAGCTATTACTTGCTTATATAGTTACCACAACCACACACTCCCCTACTGATGAGTCGGTAAGTGAACGAACGATCTCTTTGTTATGGCGAGCGTGTAAGTTGTTGTTGCGTCAAGTGTGTCTGACGGCTTGATTGTGTGCGTAATGTGGATCTGACGACTTTTTTGTTGCGTCATGTAGATTTCCAAGTTTTTTATTGCTTTTGCGGGTGGTTGACGGTGCCTCGACAGCTGCGCGAAGGTTTCGTTTTGTCAAGGTTCAGCCAGGATTACCAATGAAAGATAGAGCTTGCCACCTTCGGATCCGTAAATACTTAACTTACCACTGGACCAAAATGATCACTTCAGTCGGAGGCTGTTAGGGTCTTATATAGATATCATCGCAACACAGTTTTGCATATAGGGCTTATTTCTACATAGGAGCCCAGAACATGGAAAAATCTCAAGGCGTCACTGCCCTCTGATTCCTGTTTAAATTATGTTGTCTAATTAAGTGCAAAATGGGGTCTTTCTTACAAAGAAATGAGAAAAATACAAGCATTTGGGTTTCTAGCAAGCAGACCTCTCTCTCATGAGGCTTTCTGGAAACGGTAACTGTTGAAACTTTGGGCCACATAAATTCATGAGGCATCATAATTTCATGAAACTTTCTTGGGACCCCATGATTTCATGATTCGAATGAGAAACTGTTGCTCTTCTGTTACGCTTCTGTTTAATCGCCAAATAATGATATGCATTTGTCATCACAACCCTTAGATGACCTTAAAATATTTTTCTTTGGTGGTTCTGGTCTCATTAAAATATCTCCATAGTACCATGAATTAAAGCTCCGAAATAGAAAAATATATGTTTAAAATTTCTGAAAGAAGAAACAGTTAACTTGTTAAAATAATTCGCTATCGTCATGTTTACTTGAAATAAAGTAATTTTTAATGTCCTGTGATGCAAGCAAAATTCCAATTACTTTGAAAAAAATGTATCAGTAATTTAACATCTATGAGAAGTTTTAAAATTTGAGTAAGACTGTTTTATTTCCACCACCATTTCCACCATTTCAAACCACAAAAAACATTACTAAGTTTTTCAAACAACTCAATTAAAATACAAGCGAATTACAAATTCCAAAAATGAATGGTCATTTATAACATTATTCTCTTATATATAACGAAAAGAAAATTTCAATTTTGTCTGAATACAGGTTCCAGCTCCTTTTTCCACAGGGAAAAAAAGTATTTTCCTTCCTTTAAAAGTAATCCTGGACATCTATCATTTTGTTAGTGATGGAAAATAACGGAAACTTTCCTTGTTATTAACGGTAACTCGATGTCAGCCCACAAAATATGGGAGGAAGTTATGGTTTTTCTCAGACTTGATCGATTTTTATCGAATGAAAAAAAATGAGAGTCCGCTTAATATTTAAGTTATGTACCCGCCTGTAATCAATAAAACAATGAGTTCAGTTGATTTGTTTCCAGACGCATTAAACTCCAAAAAAAATAACCGGTAAGAAAAATAAATTCTTGTCTAAAAATGAGATTGTGGCCTTATTCTTAAGAGTCTTTTTACATGATAAAGAAACGTAGTTCAATTATTTCAAGATGTTCAAACTTAGTGGGAGGATTTTTGTTTTTCAGCTTTTGCAAATGAAATCGTTCCTTATTGCATTCAGATTGATGGGATCAATGGAATTTACAGACTACTAATATACTGAATTCTGCAAATACCATCCCATCTCACTGGAGTGATGAGTGTCTATTAACCTCTCACTGTAAAGCAACACAAAAGCTACAGGTGATCAAGTAACGAGGACGACACACGATCTGGCACCCCTCTTCAGAATACCTCACCACGCAAATGGGAGGACTTAGAACATCGACAGATTTAAGGTACATCAATTCATCTACACGGTGGGCCTTCAGTGCCATTAGGGCGCGAACTCATAACACTCTGACCACGATTTCGTAAGCATAAGAGCTAGGGTACCACGGCAACCACTTCTCACTAAAAGCCACAAGCATGAGAGACAAAACTTTATTTTCAAACTTTTTTACAAATATTCGAAACACGTTCTGGGCGAAGACTCTTCTGTGTTTTGTTCACGAGTATCCTCACTAACTGTGAGGTTTATCTTTTTCCCTGTAAACCCTGTTCATTTTAAATGTTTAAAACCACACATATCATTTTTAATGATTTGATTGAGAAGAAACCCTAACCACAAAATTTTATTTTTGGAGAGGCCTCGGATTTCTTACATACATTTAATTTAATATGAAACTTTTGATCTTTTTGCTGTATATACACTGAAGAGCCAAAAAAACTGGTACACCTGCCTAATATTGTGTAGGGCCCCCACGAGTACGCAGAAGTGTCGCAACACGAAGTGGCATGGATTCAAAGAATATCTGAAGTAGTGCTGGAGGTAATTGACACCATGAATCCTGCAGGGCTGTCCATAAATCAGTAAGAGTAAGAGGAGGGGGAGATCTCTTCTGAACAACACGGTGCAAGGCATCCCAGATATATTCAATAATGTTTATGCCTGCGGATTTTGGTGGCCAGCTGAAGTGCCTAAATTCAGAAGAGTGCTCCTGAAGCCACTCTGTAGCAATTCTGGACGTGAGGGGCATTCGCAGCAATCTGCGGAAGGGTTGCCCGTCTGTCACGTTTAAAGATTCTCTTCAGTCGTCGTTGGTCCTGTTCTTTCATGATATTTTCCAGCCGCAGCGAAGTTGTAGATTTGATGTTTTACTAACTTCCTGATATTCACGGTACACTCGTGAAATGGTCGTACGTGAAAATCTAAATTCCCTCGTTACCTCGGAGGTACTATGCCCCATCTCTCGTGCCCCAACCATAACACCACGTTCAAACTCACTTAAATCTTGATAACCTGCCATTGTAGCAGCAGTAACCTATCTAACAACTGTGCCAAACACTCGTTATCTTACACTCATGTCCATAAATTAAGGATAATGAAGTTCAGGCAAAGAAAGAGACAGAAGCAAAACAAATTTGACTTATTTGTAAATCCTATTTATTAAACAAAAGGTAAAGAGCAAAAAAGATGCTACATGTTTGACATAATTAATAAAAATTGCGATTTTTACTCCCTGGAGCAAATTTCAAAAAAGAACCTATTTACAAAAAACAGTATAACATGGTTAGTATGATGGTTAATACGGAGTAAGTCTCCCGGACGATTCAAGACAGGCCTTGCAACGCCTACGCATGCTGAGTATCAAATTATAAATCTGATCTTAGGGAATATTACACCACTTCATCAAGCAATGCCCTCCGAAGTTCCGGTAACAGGTGGGAGGGGGTTGACGGGCTGAAATTCGTAGGCCAAGCATATCCCACACATGCTCTATTGGATTCAAGTCCGGTGAGTATGCTGGCCAATCCATACGGGTGATATCCTCCGATTGAAGATTCGTCTACAACGTTTGCATGGTGAGGACGGGCATTGTCATCCATAAGCATAAATTCAGCCTCCATGGCACCCCGAAACAAACGTACATGTTGTTCCAAAATGACATCCCCATAGATGTGGCCTGTCATCGTTACATTTTGAACATGCAGGTCAGTTCTGGAACCAAGAATAATTCCTCCCCAAACGAGCCATCCTGCACCACCGTAACGGTGTCGTTCAATGGTATTCTCTTGGTGGTAACGGGTACCTGGCGCTCTCCATGTGAAAGTCCGGCGAGAATCAGACTGCAAACTGAACCTGGACTCGTCGGAAAATATCACACAAGACCGCTGTTGCGGTGTCCACAATGCTCTCTACTCCATGTTAATCGGAGGCGACAGTGAGTTGCGGTAAGGGGAACACATCTGACAGGCCTACGAGCATATAGACCAATGTGCCCTAAGCGTCTGTACACGGTCTGCCTTGAAACTGTCGTACCGGTAGCTGAAGAGAGCTGACGAGATAGGTCTGATGCTGTGCTCCGTCTGTTTCTTTTGGCAGTAACTGCCAAATACCGGTCCTCCTTCGGCGTTGTAACTCGGGGCGACCTGTGCAGTAACATCTACTCACATTACTATGATCTTGGAATCGTTGCCAAAGCCTGGAGATGACACTCTGGGTGATTCCAAGTTCCTCGGATACTTCCGGATGGGTACGTCCACATTCCAGTCGTCCGATAATTCTACCACGTAAAAAATCATCCAAATGCTTCCTTTGTGCCATAACTATGCGGTTATTGCACTGAAAGGCTTTTAAAGCGCTTGTGAACAATTTTACTTCTTTGCCACCATTCCTTATATACCCATCTCTTACACTCTCGTCATTGTGACGTACTATCCGCGCCATCTGGTGGTTTCCTGTAATTTGCATATTCTTCTTCAAGATGTGTGTGATAATTCTACAGGTGAAATTTTTATTTAGAGTTCAATTTCTGTGTGATTCTGAATTATCCTTAATTTATGGACATGAGTGTATATAGACTTTGCTGACCCCAGCGCCGTACTCTGATGGATTCCATATCTCTTTATTTGCATACGCATGGCTCTACCAGTTTTTTTGGCTCTTCACTGTAGTTATACTAAGATTGTTTCTGCTAATAAAATCTTGCCACTTTGTGTCAGGCCAAATCTGTTCCAATGGACTAAATTCATGTAATGTCATAGTCACATGATAAATACTATTAGGTGTTTCCAGCCCATCGGTTCATGCGCTTCATTGTTGTCAGCTTTTGCTTTTTGTATAAGCTTTCTTTTAAAAAGCGCACATTTGTCGAAAATAATAACTAAACTACACTCATTGGCACCACAGCCGGTGAAGGTCACTGTCTATTGTGCTCATCTCAGTTTTCATGACCTTGGGTGCTGAGGTGTGCGAGTAGATGTTCCGAAACCCCAGTGTTTAGTTCCCAAGCAACTTCGTACTCATTTATTGACCTTCAGAAGGGATGAAAAGCTCTACAATAATAAAGTAAACAAAATGTACTTGACTTAAGGTAACACATATAAAAAGGATTTTTATCTTTTTAATTTTAAAAACTTTTGAAAAGAGTCTGAATACTTGAACATCTTTACCCAATTGTCAAATTTGAATTTTTTTACCTAATCTTTACAAGTAGAGTGGGTGAGTGAGTATTAAAGTCGCACTATTCAGCTACTCGAGGGCTTTCGGCGATGGACCTCGAAATTTTGAAACACGTTTACTAGTAGAACAACGAGCAGAAGCCTTATGTAAGTTTTGAATTCAATGAAGAACACGTGATGGTACTCATTACTTGACCATCAGGAATTTAGCTCATTGGGCATCGGGAAATTATAATTAAAATTACAAATCTTTGTGAAGTTACTCGAAATGTTCTTTGGAACAAAAAGCTGTTTCACGTGTGTTACAAAAGTAAATTGTCATTTTTGTTCCATTTCTTCCTCATCAAAAATAGATAAATCCGTATCAGAGTCACTATCGTACCCATCGGTTTCGGGGAAATATTCTGATTCAGTACCACTTTCGTTGCTATTGAACGGCGACGTCATATTTGCAAGAAAAAGTAAAAATAAACAACAAAACACTAGACAAGATTTAAAAAGTGAAACGATAAACATACGAAAGTACGCTTTAATCAACGTCAAAATCAACAAGCAATATAAAAAAATTTTAATCAATTCCTACTTAAATCATCAAAAAAAAATTTTATTTTAGATTATTTTTATTAAATGATTACAATTAATATAAATATGCTTATACATATGACAAAATCACAATATTGAGTGCTTCACGCCACAAAGGCACTATATATTTGCCAGCATCCATGCCTTCGAAGGGATTCGAATCCGGGCCATTCGATACAGCAGTCAGTGCAATATACAAGCTAAACAAAAAAGTTCTTGCAGTTTGCGCGTTTCCATTGAAAGAAGTGAGAATAAGTATGCAAATTCGTGCATGACGTGATTGAGAAACCGTCAGTCGAGAGTAGAAATATCATTTATCGACACAATGAAGTGATGAAAGGCTGAATCCACCTTGCCCAGCCCGAGGTTTGAACCTCGGACCTGTGGTCTGGAAGCGCTTTGCAGGGGGCCACTGGGCTTCATAACTACTCTTAACTACCTATTAACTTATTAGCACTTTGACTAACACGAAAACCGATTGATAGATTGTCAAATCGTAAGCACAAAGAACAACCTTTAAGATTCCTGAGCAGCAAGAAAGCAGTCCTAGGTGACATACGATTGACTATAAAGCTGTTGAAAATATATTAAATTTAGAAAAAACATATAGACTCTGCCATTTTAGCTCTACTGAAACACATGAGAAGAGAAGGTACATTCGTACAGCTTGCTATGTCCCACTATGTATTGATTTCTATTTACTGAAATTTCAGGAAAAGTAATATGTGTATACATTCTTAAAAATATATTTCTGTGAGTATAAAATATATCTAATTTATAATTCCTCTCTTGCAGTTTTTACTATTTACGAATTGTGTTTATAAGTATCATGTAATACGACATAAAAAGGAATGCAAAACATAAGATATCTTTCCATTGTTAGTTGGAGAGTTGGAGACAGAGAGAGGGTTTTTTTTTATCAAAATAGTGGTCTGAAGAACCACAATAATTTCAGCAGTAAACTAAATGGATTTATTTTCATAAATGAATCTCAGCTCCAAAAATATTTGTAACATAACATTATTCGAAGAAAATGACACTATGAAAAGAGTTAAAGAATTTACAGTTGCATTTCAGTTGAAAAACTGAAATTTATTTTATTACATATATTTTAAATAAGATAAATAAATTATTATAAAATATCACAATCCTATTAAAAATTAATTTAGCAAAGCCGTGGTATGAATGTAGTTCCTTAACTGTTTAGGTAGTTTATTTCTTGAAAATAATATATATGTATATATATTTAAAGCATAAATATTTTTCTTTCTAAATTAAAATTGTTCACTGTTTTTACTTGCTTAAATCAACTTGTCGTGAATTAAATCCTCCCTCGGATTATCATCTCCCCGTCTACCATTAAATGTTTCTGGACGTGTAGGCGGATTTGAATAATCGTGAGACATAATTGCAACCACTATATTTATTGATGCTTATTAATCAAAGAAGGATATAATATCACAATTCAAATTTAAGAGAAATAAAACACAGTGGAGTATGAGAAGAAGTTACTACTAGCGGAGCTACGGAATCGCGACTGAATCCACGAAAGATCAAACAAGTACAATTACAGCTAAAACACGTACACGTATTCACAATATTCTAAATCACTAACCTTATCTTTTTAACATCGGCTGTTCTGTCGTGATGATGAATTCCTTACTGGCTGGATAGGATAATGGAGAAGGATTCACACTCGGTAATACGGAACTTTTCCAATTTCAATCTATTGCTCCCCGGCGTAGCTCGTCACGTAACTGCTATCTACTACTGTCAACAACTGCGTGTTGATCTACCAATGCTTCAATTCATTTGACTTCACTCTTCTAACTCTTCACTTTACTTGTTTTGTTAACTCGCGAAACCCGAACTTATATAATATATCTCATTTTCATAAATCACGCTTTGGCTCCCGGTGGAGATTGGTTGAAATAAATAACATAATTTAAGGAAATATTGAGAAGGTTATTGGAAACCTTATAGATCCGTCACAAACTGTGTTTTTTTTTTTTTTTTTTTTTTTGCAATCCAGGAATGCCGAAATTCTTCTTTTAAAAAATTTATTTAACGTGAAAAGACATATTAATGAAGCTCTAAATGTACAAAATATTGGAGAACGTTTTTTTTTTGTACCATTTCTAAGAATTAACGACAGCACATAAACATCATTATATATTCAGAAGAATAATAATTCTACAAACTAGGAAGCTTTTTAATGAATTCGAATTCCATTTAAAAATAATAAATAATAAAAGTTATCATATGACACTGGTAAATAGTAGAACTAATTTAAGAATTTCACATGAACCATCTGTGTTCGCGAGGGGGAAGATAGTAATTTTATTTTGATCAGACATACCATAATGGGTTTTATTATTAAACTATATTTTGACTACATAAATTTAAAGATATAATTTTTCCAGTCCCAAATAACATCAATTTGTTTTCTATTCAATGCACAGTGGGAGGTATTCAGACAGTCTCATGAATATATTCGAGGAAATTTATTTAAACCGTCTAGTAATATAACCTTTAAGATTCAAACTATTTTTGTTATCGTTGTTATTGAAGCGCCAACTACACTATTCACGCTATCTTTATGCTTCATGAAAATGCTTTCAGTTTAAGTTTAAATGAGAATGTGATACTTTAATACATTTAATTTAATCTTAAAAATATTTAACACAAGTAAAACTAGTGAACTAAAAACATAAATATAATAATAAGAAGAAGAATAAAGCAGCGAACAACTGCATAGCATTAACTCTATAGAACAGTGATTGTCAAACTTTCAATATTTTCGACCCAATTTTCACACAGCCCTCTCTATACAATAACAATAACGATAACAATGTATTGAATGCATTGATACTGTCATTTGACTCGCTAAAGCTACAATATGACCTTAATTATAAACCGTACAAATTATCAAGATAAGTATTAAATTTTGTATATGTTGCGTTTAAATAATAAATTTTAAGTAAGTTACTTTAATGTAGGATAAATAATATATTGTTTAATTCTAATTTTTAAATTGGAACACATTGTAAAATAATTTTCAATTAAATTAAATATTTATTTCCTCTCTTTCTCTCTCAAACATCAATTTTCCATCCACTCCAAATCCATCTGGATTTTCTAATGCGGCTGCTTTGTAGACAAAATATAAATCTCAGTTAAAGGCAGAAAAAGAAATTAAGAGTAAATTTCTAATCTCAAACATTCCTTTTAAACGCCCATGGGAGTCACAATTATTAAACTTGCTCTTAAATTAGTATTGATATATTAGTCATGATGTACATTGGGTATTACAGATACATTTATAAGTATATTACATGAGTTTAAATACAGTAGCACGTCGTTTATCCGAATCAATTGAGACCGGACACCGTTCGAATGCGCGATTGTTCGGATAATCGAAACCCGATTGCGATCCATGCATTATATGAAACTGGACACTGTACGAATATTTAAAATCATCACATGCGGAAAACGTGCTTGAAGAAAAAGCAAAATCGGTGCAAAATGTCGCAAATTTACCTTGATTGTGGAAAATTATTACTTATTTTTGCTGTACCATTGTACACCTTCGTTTTTTCGCTGCAAGGTCTCTGATTCTCTTCAGCAGCAGTAGTGGAGTAGGACAGCACTGTGATTGCTGTTCGTACCCCTCCATAGCTGTCTCTAACGCAAAAAATGTGTCAGCATTTGATGGACCTTGCTACTTTCCTTGTTGTTGTTGTCCTCGTCTTCATCCGTTTCATCGTCGATAGGGTCGGATTCTTCTTGCACGGAAGTCACTATCTCGTTATTATTTAGCATTTGAAATCCACAGTCTTTTGCGTCGAATACCATCCAGGTTTCTAAATCAACAAAACTCAACAAAAGATCACGTTTACATCCTCTCACTTGGATACAAACTGACCTAATATTCCGCTCAGATTTTTACCAAATCACACAACTGAAATTCCCCAAATATCCCTCACCTTGGGTTTTCCCGTCACTTTTGGCCTCACGTGAAACACTTGTTGAGCATTACACTGTTCGAAAACGTATCCGGACTTCGGTTCGGATATTTGACGCTCCGGATAATAAACGTTCGGATAAACGATGGTTTTACTGTATGTATTTTATTTTGTTTATTTCAGAATGTATATATTTTTTGCTTCCTTTTAGAAAATTAGTAATTTTTAAATAATCTTTTAATTTCGATATATTTGCGCCCCCCCCCTCTCCACGAAGGGTTACAAGCCTCCCTAGGAGGGAGCACTCCACAGTTTCAGAACCACTGATCTAGAATGTTTTAATAACTTATTTAATATTTTCTCATCTTTGTTCTGACTTTGGCGTGGTAAGAAACTCTGTAGAGTAAGTTTCCAGCTTTGATGTCACTATGTCACATAGTCGCTGAAAAAAATTAGAAAATCAGTCAACAATAGCCCTTATGATAATTCTAAGAGAAAAGTTAATAAACAATCAATATATATATTCAATTTTTTTACACAATTATGATGTAACACGGTGAACGAATTAAGCGATCTTTTTTTACACAAGTTTTTTGTTTCAGCACAAATTTCGAAAAAATGTGAAGTTTCGTGCCTTTTGGATAAGGACGATTTGATCGAATTTATGACAGTTTATGATACTAAAGAAGTCCATAATGAAGAAGTCGAAGTTCAGGTATCCGAACCTGATTTGGTTCGCGAGGTCTTGAACTTTGCTACAAGCATGGAAGAACATTTTCTTGCTCATGATCCATTTAAATTTCAAAGTTATCATAAGTTTTGTGAAGCAGAATATTAAGTATTATATTAGCAGCTCGAAAAACAAAAAAGGGCCACTATTAACAAGCTTTGTATTAACAAAAAGGAAAAAAATTGAGGCTGCAAATAACGAGCGAAATTCTTTATTTGAATTTTAAAAAAACGACAGTTGTCTGAACATATCTACCGTTGATAGCGTTTTTGATCCAGGTCGTAAAATGACGTGCTCTTATTATCAAGGAGCGATGGATAGTTGTTAGTTAGTACTTTTATTCTTAATTTCAATTTTAACTTTTATATGTTGTATGTAATTATAGACTTAATTTTCAATTTACACTAATATTAACTTGTTTGTAATAAAAATGAATTGTTTTGGTTTTATAAGTATCCGTATGTGTGTATTTTACTATTATTCTTTTTGCACGGTTTTGGGGGAAATACTTAGAGATATTTCATGATATACGGCTGTTTTAAATTTCGGAATATATCCCCAAATTTACCACATGTCACATGTAGTTATTACACGGTTTGTTTTTACCGTGTAAAAAATGGATTGGGTGTATGTAAATGCTTATATTTCATTTAATCGTTTTAAATATGATTGTAAAATGATTAAAAGCGGTTGCATGTTTAAAAGATATCCTTAAGTCACTTTTTAATGCAAGCATTCCGAAAAGATTGTAGAACATATTGTACTACATTTTTCTTATTTTCTCTTAGGGAATCTGACTACGTTAGGAGCCATAATTTTAAAAAATCATATTTTTAAAACACTCTCGAATTTAAAAAATTGCATTTGTAATACTTATACTTTGTAGATGATATATGAAAGGTATTATATGAAAGTTATTTATTCATATTTAAGTACATCAAAGAGTAGAGAGAATATTTGATGAAATAAAATAAAACACCGGTTATTATTTCGATTGATAATAATTCTGAAAATAATGAGGATTTTTCAAAATTCCTAGTGAAGAATTTACAGAGAAATCCTACCTATATATAAGCAAAATATTACTGAAAAGAAACGCTTTTTGCAAAAGGAGATTAATTTTAAAATTTATAATTCTTTCTCAACATTTTTTTTTGCCAAAAAATTGCATCTAAATATTTTTTATTGCAATAATATTCTTAAGATTATTTTATCTATACATATTTTTTTCGAGAGCTGCTTCATTATATTTTTAAAAGGAACATTTTGTAGAAATAATTGAAACAATACTTGAAAATTAATATTTTTAGAGTAACACTATATATGTATACATATATATATATATTTCAAAAATATACAAAAAATAGTTTTATACCTAAGATAACTATAGTCATAATAGAAAAGATTTAGCCACAGTAATACTAAAAGCAAACTCCCAGCCTTAGGAACTAGGAATGCAGGTTTAAACAAAGTTTTTTGGCCTGCCAACCTTCAGTCAACCTATATGTGTGTGTGTGTGTGTGTGTGGTGTGTGTGTGTGTGTGTGTGTGTGTGTGTGTGTGTGTGTGGTGTGTGTGTGTGTGTGTGTGTGTGTGGTGTGTGTGTGTGTGTGTGTGTGTGTGTGTGTGTGTGTGTGTGTGTGTGTGGTGTGTGTGTGTGTGTGTGTGGTGTGTGTGTGTGTGTGTGTGTGTGTGTGTGTGTGTGTGTGTGTGTGTAATAAATCCCAGAATATAATCCTTTTAAATAACTTTTAATCCATCCCTTCAGGATCGAACTTCAATTAATAAATTAGACAGCGCCTAACGAGAATGTTTTAAACTACATCTAGCTACCCACTCAGATCATGTGATTTCAGCCGCCTATAAATAGCGAGATTCCTGGCGACCGTTCTCTTTCGCTTCTGTATTTTGTCTGCGTAAACATGTAGCCGGCTGCATGTGTTTGTGTGTGCGTATATTGTGTCGTCCCTGTAAGGTTTTATGTGCTTAAGATGTGGAATTAAACAGATTTGAATAACCCCATGACTGCCTCTTGGATAATATTTATTATGTCTCACCAATCTCATATAAAGTATTCCTTAGAACATCGCCACATATTATATATATATATATATATATATATATTACAAAAATATTCAAAAAATAGTTATATACCTAAGATAACTATAGTCATGATAGAATAGTCTTAGAACAGAAATACTAGAGCAAACTATATATATATATATATATATATATTTTTTTTTTATATATTTTTTTTTTTTTTTTTTTTTATATATATATTATATATAGTTTTTGAAAATAAAGAACTTAAGATATCTTTTCCTTTGTGCTAAATTTATAATCTCCGAAATCTCTGTCTTATTTATTGAAAATATCTTCCTTGCATATAAAACAATTTTTTAAGATTTATATTAAAAAATTTCTAATGAAATGTGAAATAATTGCATAATATATCTATAGAAATTAAAATTACCACTTTAATTTGATGGGTTATTTAGTATTTAAATTTGAAAAAAAGTAAAACATTTTTTTGAAAAATTCCTATTCTAGCTAACTTTTAATAAATTTGTAACTAGATAATACCAACATGCATTACAAAAAATTAGCTAAAAATACCAAAACTTAGTATTTTTCAAAAACATCAATGATTTGAAAAATATATAAAATATGTAGTATTTTGAAGTATATACTTTGTTTATAGAGTAACTTCATCGTATAGCATAATATGATAATTTCTGCTGATTTATCAATTTATTTTGAGTGGAAGGAGAGCTGCAGTTGTCAAATGATTAACTTTTCAACACATTCCTAACAACTAACAAGAATATATTTTTATATTTATTTCGAAAAAAAAATGTATTTCGATTTTTTTTTGTAGTTAATTAAAATTTTATTAGATTTGTTTCTCTGGAATTATTTCATAGTTGAACGGTTTTCAAATTCAATTCCATCAATTAATAAGTAAATTATTTCTGAATAAAACGAGTTTTAATTCTGTAGCACGCTCTAATAAATAAATAGATTTTCTTATTATGAGAAAAAATTAACATGCACGTATAAATTCCACAAGAGCACTTCCCTAAGCAAATTTCCTCCTCTGCATTGGCCTGATATAACTTGCGAATATCCTGTCACCTTGAACTCTACTAGATTTATTTCAAGATATCTCTTTTTGCAGCCAAATATTGCGATTTAGCAACACCTTGAGACCAAACTTGTCTCAGAGTCAGTTACACAAATTATCCCTGTTCATTTAAAAAATATACCTTTGCTTGCAACCAATTTTCCGGGTGCAATATCCCTTCGGAAGTTCACGGAATAGAATGCAAATTTTATGTAACACCACTTCCTTTTTTTGAAAGGCTAAATTTTCCAGATAATTCCCTTTTCAAGAGGAATTACGCTTAGTTATTTAAAGGTATAAAGCTATTCGAACAAAGTGCATAGATCTTGGCTTAAATACACTGGCATCTTTTCAATCCTAATAAATCATATATTATAAAACTGTAGTTTCCATCCGTGTTGTTTGCTTTAGATCCTTTTTCAAGCACCACATATAAGTTAGCTCTTGAAACAATTTTCCACATTAGCACATGCTTCATTCCAAAAAAAATTCACTCGAAAATTAGCAGTTTTCCTAATGGCAAAATGTCCTCCAGTAGAAGCTATTCATGAACTTCTTTGTAGAAGTCTGGAACTTTACTTCTCGAGAGTCTGGACTGTAAACGGTACGTTTCTCTACCAACCCTCTTACTTTTCCAGTGAATTATTTAATCGTACAAGTGTTGAAAGTCCCATACCGAAAACTAAAGATTGTTTTCTCGACTACGTGCAGATATTCTTGTCTCATTGGCTGAGAGTAAAAGCTCTATTTTGGGTAAGTACAGTATTGACTCGGTATATTCATCTATTTGTTGAGACCTTTAGATTTTGCTTAAAAATCAAGAATTTATGGTCTAAGTAGCAGATGTTAGTTTGCTTTTACAGGAATATATCGCCATTTCTGTCTTACTTATATCCTCTGACTATCTTTGTTGCTTTCGGTACGTGATCTTTTTGTTGTCACATTGGCATTTTCATGAGCTGTAATATTATATTTTTGCACTTCAAAGTTGAATTCTGGAAGCTATTCATCTCGCAATTTGTTCTTCTAGGTTCTCAAATGAAACAACAATTCTAATAATGCACGATCAGTCGGCAAGAAATATTTTCTGACCACAGAAATAATGGCAGAAATTGTTTGTTTTTTACTGTGGCCAGTAATCTTTTCAGGCTTCACAGTGATTTTTTTTTTTTGGTCTTCCTAGATAGGCTACTGCCTATTATTTATGTTAAAATACTTTAGGCAACACAGCTCCAACACTTTTATGGCTTGAATCAACATCTAAAATAAAATGTTTGTCAGCTGACAGATGTACCAGAATTGGATCCTAGGTTACGGCCTGTCTTAAAGCTTGCCTGCAAGGTCACGTACACCAATCCAAATAAAAGTTTTGTTTGACTCTGTTATTTTGTGTAAATGAATTGTCATGATCGAAAGATATTTAACGAAGCGTTTAAATTGCTTAAATTATAAACTTCTTTACCTTGTCACATAAGAGAATATTCTATTTTAACAAAATACACATAATCTATGTTACAAAAATTAAATTTACTAACGTTTCTGTGTCACTTAGGTGAAATGTACCTAAATTCTTTTGCTGTCAGTCTCATAAAAAACCATATTCTCCATAAATAGAAAATAATTCACACAACATGTTAACTAAAAAATAATTTTATCACATGGGTATAAAAATATTTTGCTTAAAATTAAGTATGTGGAAAGGAAGTTGCAAATATAATGTACTTTTAAGCATTTGAAAGGAAAAAACTTTATTTCAGCTTACTAAGAAAACAAATTTCTCGTTTGCAACAAAAAAATTCTCTTGAGGGTTTTTTACTTGAAAAAAATTGCTGCTACCCTAAATCAAAGTACGCAGTAAACAGGCATCTACCATTGAAAAAAATATTCTTCTTCTAATAGTTACTAATATAAAACGACGATTGAATACTCATCATTTTAATCAATGATAAAAGCCATGATCTTTTGAAATCGGCTAGAATAAAGGCTGACATCACAGCCAATAAATTTCATTAAAAATAAACGGAAGCGGATTCTTAAAACAATCCACAAAGGGCAATCAATCCCATTACTTAGTCCCAATAACATTGATGACAAAGAAAGCAGGTATTGATTACGTGCATGATTATTAATGGAGAACTTATTGGACATATCGAATGTTTGGGACTACGAATTCAGATGAATTGGACTAACTATCGAAGAAAATTTGCTTTTAGATTTAGCCTATATAGATACAGCTGATATGATAAAAAAAAAGCTAGAAAAGTGTTCAATATTATAATGAATAATGATATCATGATTCTAAATAAACCGTGAAAGAAATTTTAAAACAATCAGGGTTGTTTTCTGTATTTTAGTAATAATTGTAAAGTGAATCACCCGAAATTTCAATTCGTAAAGATAATTCTTAGTTCCATAAAACGAAAAGGATAGATTTTATTTTGAACGAACAAATTTGCATTCATTTAAATTTAATAAAGTAACAAATATATAACATATTTAACCTTTTAAATAGACTGGTGTAAGAAATTAAGAGAATTTTCAGACTTGATCGATTATTTCTAGAACTACTGGAAGGATTTTATAATGAAATTTGATATGTACATACATTGATTCAATACAAAACAAATAACTATTTAACATTTGCAATACACATGCATGATCAAGCGTAACACTCGTTGGAGTTGAAAGGTATAAGACAACGGTTACAGAATAAATTAATTAAATGGGTTAATGGGGGTATGGCTCCCTTTTACAGCTATGCATGCCTCGCAGGTTGATGTCATACTTGAAATAAAGCAGTTAATCAGTTTTGTCGATTGGTCCCATTCGATCAGCTTCGCTGTTTTCATTTCCTGGATGGTTCTCGGAGGAGGGTTGCGAGTTGCAATTGCCCTCTCCATAGCGTCTCAGACATACTCTATACTGTTGAGGTTTGGAGACCTGGTTGACCAATCCTGCGACGAATATCCTTACTCTTCAGAAATTCGTCGACCAGAAGAGCTCGATGAGGCCTCGCGTTATTGTCCATTAAAATGAACTCGGGGTCACATGCACCCCCGAAATGGCGAACATAAGGCTCCAAGACCTCATTTATATACCCCACACCAGTCACAGAGCTTCTTTCAAAGACATGAAGAGGTGTACGACCATCCAATAGGAGCCTGCCCAGACTATTAAACTTCCCAACCATAATTGTCGATTTTTCGGACTTTGGAAGATAGGTAGTATGTTCTTGGTTCTCTCCATATGAACGTACAGGGAGAATAGGTGTTTTGGCTGAAACGGGATTCATTGGTGAACAGAAAGGTAACCCATTGATCCATACTCCAATTTCTATGCTGTATGAACCATGCTAAACGGACTCTCCTGTTCGTAGACGTGAGCAGGACACAAACAGTAGATCTTCTGGCAAACAAATCTCTCTCATGAAGTCTTTTTGAAACGTCACTCTTGATACACGGGTTCCTGTCGCAGCATACAAGTAACGAGGAGCTGACAAGCTGTAGCCCCTATGTTACGCCTCTCTATAATCGACAAATAGCTATCTTCTCTGGCCATCGTGGCTCTTGGACGACCTTGTCCAGGTTTTCTCTAGACGTATTCAGTATCCTGGAACTGTTTCCATAAATTATACATGACGCTGAGCGTCAAATTGAACTCTTTACAAATCTGGACTTGACATTGGCCTGCTTCTAGCCTCCCAACAATTTTCTATCTCATTCCCTTTTCTAAACGTTGGTGGTTAATCATTTTTAATGTATTATATTCCTGCTGTGAAGCAAATTCTATTTGTATTTGACACCCGATTCCTTATTAATATTTTCGGAGAATTTTTTTTCAATGAATGCATTGGAAAGTATCCAAAGTTTCTTATACCTACATATATGTAAGATAGTACTATATTTTAAGGATACATCTATCAATGCCTTATATTATGACACTATTTTGTACTTCCCAATACTACGTTTCTTACAACAAATAATATTATTTCTTCATTTTACAAATGCCACACACTACAAATATCATCTATGTCATTAGCGCATGTGCTCTCCAATATTTTTGACAGTAGAATTAAAACTATTTAATGCAGAGCACACTTCCAAATGTTCAGTGGTCATTGGCTGACTACAGTCACAGAGAGTACAGTCCAATGAGTCGGCGATACTAATTCTGTTGAGATGGGACCTCAAACAGTTTTTCCCTATCAAAAGTTTAAGCAAGTAACCGCACTTTTTGTAGGAGCCTCAGAAACCCAGGAAGGGTTCTCGGTCAAGATTGCCCAGTTCTTGCCTGACATATCTGCAGCTACCATTTTAAAATTATACTTAGAGGTCATATCAGTAAAAGGCTTTAAGGAATTAAAGGTTGAAATTCGTGTGGTTCTTTGGATCTCAAGGACTCCTCTGTTAGCAAAAAGGTCAGCATGCTCGTTCCAACCAATGTCACAATGAGCTGGTAACCACTAAAAAGAAATTTCATGAGGAAAGTCTTTTAAAAAAGATTTACATTTAAAAATTCTTTGTGAATTATAGAGGTATTTTTGAGATAAAGCTTGTAATTCTGATTTTAGAGTCGGAAAGATTACGGCACATTTGAACTCAGAACTTCTTATAGGCAGTTTTTCGACCTCTACTGCAATAGCTTCTATCTCGCCATTGAAGGCACAAATAGTATTATACTTCGAAATGTTATAATGTACGTCTCCACATCTATTTTTTTTTATTCCGGTTTAATATTTATGTTTTTTTTTTACCAGCTTTTATTCTTGATTAATCCTGAAAAACTGTTTTTTTTTTGCCCAATAAATAAGATTTTGCGAAATTTCATTTTTTGGTTAAAAAAAATTCGCTTAAAAGCAACTATATTCAAAGAAGATTTCGTGGCCACAGGAGCCTAGTGGTCAAGATAACGGACATTTTTGGAAGCTGTGGTATGAGTGCGAGCCTTGTTCCGTTAAAAACCTGCAGATTCCTATAGAGGGACAGATTCACTTTAAATGTTTCGAGACTCAAACATCTGCCTATTAGTATGGTGTGGAAGTTAGTAGGGGCTTGTGCCAGTTTAGGTGTCATCCTCGTCAATTCACTATGGTACAAATTTACAAGTTCCGTCACCAGTATCCTTCGAGCAACGTTTATATAACTTTCACTCAAAGAAGATTTCAACCATATTTGCATTCAGGATTCATATTTGTATAAGTCCTACTTTCTCAGATATCCTTCTTGAAATGCTTTATTATTGAACTCATTATCAGCATATAAGCCACTAGTTATTGGAGACTGAAAACCAGATTAAAATAAAAAAAATTATCTTTATGGAACACGTCAGAAATTGTTTATTTAATCTGTATGAAGCAAAACCTTTTTGTGTACGTATAATAATATAAGTATTTTTATAAAGAAATTTAGATACATTTTATAATCTTCAAAGTTCTTTGATAAAAGATCTGGATCATAGAATATAATATATGCATTATTGAAAATACCAGTTATTATATATTATATAAGTTTTATAATAAAAAAAAAAAAGATACCTGGATCAAGAAATAGATTATATAAAAAAAAAATCCTTATTATTTTTGCAAATTTTCCTTACATTTGTATAAAATGGCTACAAAAAGTATTATTATATATATATATATATATCTGCTATTAGGAATCAATACTAATAACTTAGCAGTACAATTTTGTATTCAAACTCATTTTGCTGACAAAAAAGTTTTATTAGCTAATTATCCGTTATAAAAATCATGAGTTCATGATAGTTTATAGCACAAACATCTAATTGATATAAGATTTACAAAATTTCAGATCTCAATTTCTAGATAGTTTTACTTTAAAATTTCCAATTTTTTAAATTCTTATAAAATAAATTTTCACCTTTACATAGGAAAAAATGTAAATTGTAAATTATATGATAAATTGTTACCATAAAAATACTAATACATGGAATTGAAAGTATAATATAAAAATATAAATACTGGAGAATCCATCAAGTCCACTAGCTAGTGGAAGATTACTCTTTTTCCTCAGGTTTCATGGTATCTTCGCAGAATCACTTTGAATAAAATGGAAAATAAATCCTTACATAATATTCAGAGAATAACAAGAAAACTTGAAGGCTTCATGAACCCTAGTTTATATAAAGATTTTTATATCCTTACTCAAACTATCGTTTTACAGTCTTCTGGGAAGAATTTAGAAATTTGTGAGTTACGAGAGAAATAAAATACATGTAATACCTGTCTGTTCCTGCTTGACTATGAACCCCTTTGTCTACCTGTAAATCGAGCTAGGTGTGTGGGAGAAATTGAATGATCATCAGACATGATTTCAATCTAATTATTTTATTGTTACCAAAATATGAATCAGACACAATAACAATCTAATTAAGGTAGGCGATTAAATAGTAGAGCCCGGAGGTAAGATTCTGTAACACGGTGATACTACTAAGGACCTTCAACTGAATCGAAGATAGCTTAAATACGCTCAAATATAGCAACGTCGCACACTAATAAGCTAACTTCTAATTAATAAAGCTCACGATACCTGTACTCTTTATGCATCGGGTCCTACACTGAAACCTTGCAGGTGATCTCTATCGGGATTGGTCAATGTCATTGGATTCACTGGTGTAATCCGTTTTTCTAGACAACTCCACGACCTCTTAATAATTCCCCTATCTTTCGATATTCAATAAACAAACTAACTCGCAGACTCTATACTAACTCCTACTTGCCAACTCCAACATGTCAACTCATAAACTCGCGAAAACAGAATTTATATGATATACTTCATTTACATAATCACGCTTTCTTGGTCGGCGAAAGTTGGTTGAATTAATTTATTTTTCCCCAGAAGAGTCCCCAAGGTGTTATTATAGTCACGGATAGATCCGTCGCATACTTCGAAGGAATATCACATGCGTTATTCAAGATTTATATTATTTACTATCTATCCTTGCATATATTTTTCTAAGGGTTTATCCCCTAAATATGGTCTGCAAATGTGATTCAGTTATATATATATATAAGTACTTTCCTAAATAAATTACCAAAAAAAATTGCTTATTATCCTGGAGAAGTGGTTAAAAACGTCATAAAACGTAGCCACATGCAAACAATTAGTAACTTGCCTCAAAATTTTGAGCTTCGCTCGTGAAACGAAGAACATCAAAAATGGCACCATATTTTACAAACTTGCATACCTTGCTCACGTGCGAACCTTGATTCCGAGCATATTTCTCATGCGTCATCTCCTCTGCAGTGAGTCTTTAGTGGCGTCAGGTTATGAAATTATTTGATAAATACTACATTAGCCACGAATTTGCGACGAGTTTACTTTGATAAGAAGATGGATTATATAAAGATTTTTTTGCATTTATATTAATTGGAGCAATTATATAAGATATATTTTATGCTATAGAACCATAAAGGCTATCTTAAAATTCAATTTCTATAAATTTTTATTGTAAAATTGAACGCTTAATTTTTAAGAGAAAAAAATTTTCTTACGTGTATACCACTGAAAAAAAGAATAAATTCATGCGTAATATCGAAAGTACACATAATTACGACAGCATTTCTCAAACTGTGGGGTGCGCCTGACTGAGGGGGCGTGATAACTCTACGGGGGTAACATATTGAAAAGTAGAAAACAAAAGATTATTTTAGAAAAATAATAATTTAATGAACATAACAAACAAATATATTCTGAAATAATGAAAAAATAATTTACACCGATACACTTATAAATGTATCTGTACTGCACAATGTATTTGATAATTAATATAAATATAGTAAGTTAGGAACAAGTTTAATAATTACCAGCGACTCCACGGTCTTGTCGAACATAAAATTATACTAAAAAAATAATGCTTATTTTGATAATTCGTACGCTTTATAATTAATCCCTTAACTTCCTTATTAAAAATTACACGATTCGCTCCCTAAAGCCATCGTTTTCCATGTATGTGAGTGTATGTAATCTATGGGAAGGGAGAAGAGGAATAAATAAGCAAATATTCTGAAACAAAAGTAGATCCTTCGCAAACACTGTCAAGATCCTTTTAATACATTCCAGAGCTCTCAGAATAATCTAATGGATGGTAGGGCTCAGGAAATATCTTACTTTGGAAAGACGTATATATACGTCCGGGGTAATTAATGCTTTGGCTGAGCGAAACGTTTATATACGCCGGTAGTAATTAAGAGGTAAAAGTGGTATTGTAGCCTTAGTGCGTATAAATATAGTATTATTGAATTAAATACATTGCTATTGTATGAAGAGGGGTACGAGGTAAATTATGATTGAATATTGGGTCGCAAGTATTGAAAGTTTGAGAAGCACTTTATTAGGACCTTGAAAAAGTTCTCGCAGTTTCATAACAGAGGGCATTGCCAGGTCTTCGTGCATGTAATTTCAGACTGTAATGCATCTGCAGGGAAGTACTATGCGTAGCCTTGAACTTTAGTGTATGTTAGTTCGCAATAGTGTAAACAACATATTCTCGTTGTTGTTAGTTCTAAAAATTTCTAGTATTCTACCAAATACAGTAGAGCGTCGTTTATCCGAACGTTTATTATCCGGAGCGTCAAATATCCGAACCAAAGTCCGGATACGTTTTCGAACAGTGCAATGCTAAACAATTGTTTCCTGTGAGGCCAAAAATGACGGGAAAACCCAAGGTGAGGGATATTTAGGGAATTTCAGTTGTGTGATACGGTAAACATCTGCGCGGAATATTAGGTCAGTTTGTTTCCAAGTGAGGGGTGTATACGTGCTCTTTTGTTGAGTTTTGTTGATGTAGAAACCTGGATGGCATGTGATGCAGAAGACTGTTAATTTCAAATGCTAAATGATCACGAGATTGGGACTTCCGTGCAAGAAGAATCCGACCCTATCGACGATGAAACGGATGAAGACTAGGACAACAACAACAAAAGTAGCAAGGGTCCATAAAATTCTGACGCGTTTGCTGCATTAGCATTTGCTCAGCTATGGAGTGGGACGAACAACAATCATAGTGCTGTCCTACTCCACTACTGCTACTGAAGAGAATCAGAGACCTTGCAGTGGAAAAACGAAGGTGTACAATAGTACAGCGAAAAATAAGTGATTATTTTCCACAATCAAGGTAAAATTGCGACATTTTGCACCTATTTGGCTGTTTCTTCAAGCCTGTTTCCCGCACGTGATGATTTTCAATATTTGTATAGTGTCCAGTCTCATATACTGCATGGATCGCATTCGGGTTTTGGTTATCCGAACAATTGCGATCCGAACGGTGTCTGATGGTACCAATTGATTCGGATAAACGACGTTTTACTGTATAGTGTATTTGCTGGGAATTTTATTGCACTATTTTATTCAAGAGAAATATGCAACTGAAGAGCACAGATCTCTTGTTGAGACTGACAGTGACTATGCTCGGTCGGAAACGACATGCAGAGACTGATCTCGATGATTCAAAAAGAATGATTTTTGAACTAGAGGATTAAGAGCATTTGGGGCATCAAAAAAGTTCGAAGGCAAAGAATTTGAGGGATTACTTGTTCAAGACGCATGTCAGGCGACAGCTGCAACAGTTTCGAAGAGTTTGAAATCATTAGTAATAGTCCAGAAGCAAGGACATTGGGTACAAAAGAAAAAGTGGATAAAAAGTATAGTTTCTATCAAAATAACAGCATATTGGTGAAATAAAAAAAGTTCAAAGGACGTTTGAAGGAACGAAGATAGATTCTTATTGTCATAACTTTCCTGAAAGGGAGAGTAAGATATTTTGATTTATTTTTTGGAAATATCAGTATTGTATTTTTTAAGTTGTAGGACTTAAGTGTTGTTATGCTTACTAATACATATGTGGTAACCGATGCTTTGTTCTTGATGTTCTGGTTGAATCGGAAACAGTTTAAGGTTAATAGGAATTATATTCTTACAGATGCTTTGAATTTTACAGAACAATATGAGTAAATTCTATTAAAGGTAGGAAAAATAGAAAATAAAAGAAACTTCAGAAACAGAGCAAAGGGAATGAAAGATATTATGTTTTCAGAAGCACACTAGGATATAAAATAACTGATTTTGTAGAAGGTACAGAAAAAGAAATAAGATTTTATTTGAGAAATATCAAGTGTGTTCTCCAGAAAAATTCAGTGTGTGTGTGATGTTATAGAATTATATTAAGAATTTCTCTCTAATTAGATATTCCGTAAGGGTGAGATATTATCACTTCCTAGTACCTCAAATATAAAAATAGACAATTCGTGGGAGGAAGCGTTAGAGATTCCTCACAATCCTTTGTGTGGTGGAGGTTAACTGTGTTTATATATATTAAACACAGTTAACCTCCACCACACAAAACTTAGAGAAAGAAATAAAGAAGAGAAATAAAAAAGAAGGAATATACACTACTACTAAGAGAAAACTACTGGAGAAAAGTTGACTGCAGAAATAAAGAAATTTTTTTGTCATTTTTATCATTGATTAACGTAATTATAAGATGTATAGTTTATACTTTAAGAAACTTCTGAAAATAAATCTGCTTAGTAATAAAGTTTATTTGTGAACCCAAAAGCAATTATCCCCATGCACACTTTTTATATCTAGTACAACTCTTCGTATGTGATATTGATAAAGTGTAAGGTATGTAAAAAGTGTACTAAAAACAAGTGATAATTTTATCTAAGATGAATGTTTTGAAGAGGTGTTTCTATACAATAATTGAGTTCAGGGGAAAAAACATTGATCCAACTAAGTCGTAAAAATATTTCTTAACACAGGAGAAATTTTGTGTGAAATATTACCAAACTCTCTCTTTCCTTATATTTGCTACCGTTATATATACAAATACTCTTAAACAATGATCACTTAAGTAGACTGCTGTTTTTGGCGTTGTTTCATTGATTTTTTCAACAAGTTCCACTAGTTTTTCTACATCATTATCACAAACAGATAAAATGTGTTGCATCATTAAGTGTAAACGCAGAAGAGAAAAATTTTTAAGACGTCGTTAAAAGCGTGTGTGCTATTTAATTCTTTCATTTGCATACGCAGATGTGGAGCTTTGAGCATTAATTGCAAATCCTGCAATAATGATTTTATTTTAACGTTTTTAGAGGCAACATGCTAGTTAATATAATGTTTTATTTTAATTACATTTAAGGGTCATCGGACGGTGGCGAATGAATATCACTAACATATACCAGATTATTGAAATGCAAAATTGATGCTATGTTACAAATTTTGTTTTTCTGAAACGATATCAGCTGTGTTAAACTGGATATTCAAGCTGTAAAAGACAATATATATACAGAATGGTGGTTCTCTAAATATAACGTGGCCTGGTTCAAATGCGAAGTCAACTTTAAATATTTTAACTAAAAAAAGGAACAAGAGCTATATGCGGGGCAACAGTCAGAAGCGGTTCAAAAACGGAAAACGTCTATGTTTGAAAGTGCAGTAGAACGTCGTTTATCCGAACGTTTATTATCCGGAGCGTCAAATATCCGAATCAAAGTCTGGATCCGTTTTCGAACAGTCCAATACCCAACATTTGTTTCCTGTGAGGCCAAAAGTGACGGGAAAACCCAAGGTGAGAGATATTTGAGGAATTTCAGCTGTATGATTTTGGTTAATATCTGCACGGAACATTACGTCAGTTTATTTCCAAGTGAGGTGGTGTATACGTGCTCTTTTGTTGAGTTTTGTTGATGTAGAAACCTGGATGGCATGCGATGCAGAAGACTGTTAATTTCAGATGCTAAATGATGACGAGATCGTGACTTCCGTGCAAGAAGAATCCGACCCTATCGACGATGAAATGGATGAAGACTAGGACAACAACAACAAAAGTAGCAAGGGTCCATAAAATTCTAACGCCTTTACTGTGTTAGCATTTGCTAGCTATGGAGTGGGACGAACAACAATCAGAGTGCTGTCCTACTCAACTACTGCTGCTAAAGAAAATCAGAGACCTTGCAGCAAAAAAACGAAGGTGCACTATGGTACAGCGGAAAATAAGGGATTATAAAGGTAAAATTGCGGCATTTTTCTCCTATTGTTGCTTATTCTCCAAGCACGTTTCCTGCATGTGATATTTTTCAATATTCGTATAGTGTCTGGTTTCATATACTGCATGGATCGCATTTGGTTTTCGGTTATCCGAACAATCGCGTTTCCGAACGGTGTCCGGTCCCAACTGATTCAGATAAACGACGTTCTGCTGTAAAGAACAGATATTGTAAGAGTCGTTGGTATCCAATGCAGGAAATAGATTATTGTATGGGAGCTGTTCAGAACAGGTGTGAAATGCTATATACTGGTGGAGCACTGAATACCATCCAATGCGATCGAAGGCTGTCAGAATTGCTGGAACAGTTGAAGAAAATAACCGGACTTTTCTTGACAGAGTCACCAATGTTGTGGAATCTAGGTCTCGAACATCATTTCAGAAGGATCAGCAATTATATTTTCAATAATATCCATTTACTGCTTCAAATTCTAACCTTATTTATTAACCAGCAGACGGTTTGAGATGAGATGCCACAAACATGTTGCTCAATCAGATCTTGATTCAATAGATCTGATTATATTCAGAGATTATATATTCTGTCTTGCGATCAGATTTATATTCAATATTTTATAATGAATCGGCTTTACATGGTTAAGTACAAGTTTACAAGTACCACCTCATATTTTTCAATAATTATTAAATAAAACGAACTATCGTTATCGAAAAAAGTAAATATCGCTTCTTATTTATAATTAATTAGTTATAGATTTTCTTTTATTAGTTTTTGATTTTTTTATATATTTTCATGAACATTAAACTCAAATATTTTAATGGTGCTACACATTGGTATTTTAACCTTTGTAGACCTAGTACATTCCCCAGGAGCTGCTATCACTTTTTAGAGCGGTACCGTATAGGCGATACCAATTACCGCAAGTAATTTTGAAGCCCAGTTTACTCCCCAAAAGGAGGCACCTGAGTCCTTGACGATGTAAACCTGTTCTAGGATTTACTTTTTCCGAGAGTATCCAAGCCAAACATACACTCTAGGGATCTTTTACATGCCGAATAATCATACGACATTGCCGCTGTCGATTTTCTGCATCATAAAAATCCAGCGACTTGGACCGGGGTCGAACCCACAGCCTTGGGTACAGAAGCCACCGACAAACCAACTACGCTCCCCAGTTAGCTAAACTCAAATATATGTTCAATATTATAGTTATTATTTGTTAAATTATTTACATCAATTTTTTTTCAATTGTGTTTCGGCAATTTATTGTTAATTTAAGACTAACTCTAGAGCCTGAAAATATTCCAAAATGATTTAGAATGCAAAATAAATAATAGGAAATATAGGTATTTAGATTAGATTTAATTTTAAAACATTGATTGGTAATATAGTATATATATAATGAGTTGAGATTTTCTTTGACGAATTTACCTGTAACCTCTCCTGTAAATTTTGCTATTATTTTTTCGATAAAATATAAGCACTATGCGTGTGTTCATTTTTCCCCTGGTTGCATTCAATATATTCCTCTTCTACTCAATAAATATGTCACGAAGATGCACTCTATATTGTAAAAAACGAATCACCTAGAAGCAGTTGTCCTATTGTAATGAAATTTCGTATGCAAAGCTATTTGTACCTTTTACGCAAATGGTTAAAATTTAGAGTCCACTGAATGAATAACAGGAGCTACAACAAATCGGCACTGTCACTCAGCAGGTGTCTTTAAGAAGCGATTTTCAATATGATATTAAAATTTCTATTGCATCGTGACTTCGGATACCTTTGAACGACTGAAAAATACCTAGTCATAGAATTCGAGCTCAATACGAGCAACTCTCATTGAAAGAGGTCATATCATTAGACTGAAAGAACCAGGTTGGGGAAATTGAAGAATCTTTCGTCATATGGATCGAAGCAATGCGGCCATTAGAAGATGCTGGCAAGAATGGGTTGACAATGGCAGATTTCAGCGTCATTTATTGTAGCGGTAGACATAGGCCCGCAAAAAATCAGAAGGACAAATTGATTGTCAGATCAGCTGTCACAGCATCTGATTCATCGTAATCAACCGTCGTCCGTACGACCCGTATACGATTGTCCACCATGACCATTCACAGACGGCTGAGAGAGCGAAGTTTACGCTCGTACCGACCACTACGCCACTCACTCTTGCGCACTATCGTGCCAGTAGTACTCGGCTCAATCAGGTTGAAATAATACTGACTGGGGACGAATAGTGTTTAGCGACGAATCATGCTTTCAAGTGTGTCCTGACGATCATCAAAGGCCTGTCTATAGACACTCAGGGCAAAGTGCTGATCCTGCTTTCAACTATTGCACTTCACACAGGCTCTCAAGCAGAAGTTATGATCTGTGGGGGGGGGGGCATATCTTTTGACTTCCGGACCTCCTTGGTTGCCATTAGAGGCACACTTACTGCACAGCGGTGCGTCGACGACATTATGAGAACTGTTTTGCTACCGTTCGTTTTGCAATACTCTGGCCGTATTTTTCAACAAGATGATGCCAGACCGCATACGGCACGTGCTTTTAATAACTGTCTTGCAGCTTTTCAAACACTTCCTTGGCCAGCGAGCTCACCTTTCTCTTTCTCCAATCAAACATGTCTGGAAATTGATGGGAAAGTGACTGCATCTACTAGGGAATGTTGATGACCTGGTCCGACAATTGGAGTAATTTTCGCAAGAAATACCGCAGTTAACCATCAGGGTACTTTATCACTCAATGACACGTCTTTTGGCAGCTTGCATCCTGACTAGAGGTGAGTCAACACCTTATTGAGTTCGTTACTTTGTAACAATGTAACTCTGAAATAAATCATTAATTTTTTTTTGAAATTTTAATCATTTTCTATTCTGTACATAATCTTACTACCTAGCAATTTTTGTCTCTATCGGACCACTCGTTCTTTGTGCGACATTTTTTTTGTTGTTTAGAGTGTATTATAAAATTTAAATATTAAATAATCACGATGTGCATTTCCATTACAACGTTATTTATTTAATAAATTTGAATTTAAAATTATTTTAGCGCTAAAAGTGAAAAGTTCTAACGGAGTAAGAAATATTAAAAATATTTTCCTCAATAGCAATTTCAATAACTTTTTGGTCTCTCTTATCTATTTTCTTTTAGATTAATACATCTGTACCCTGGACACCCACATCCTGAATTTTGTGTCATATCAGGCGGTAAACTTTCTTAATATTTAACTGTTAAATTTCTTCGCTTCTCTAAAAGAGATTATTTATAGTTTTATTTACGTGAAAACAACTTCCGCTATTCCGCTTAAAGATCTTTTAAGAGATCAAGTCTCCAATGTACTTCCTGCCAGCCATAAAATTAGATATCAACTTGCCATGTTACCATGTTCCCGCATATTTTTCTGGAATATTTCAATTTAAATTTGATTTAAACATATATAATGAAAAGAATATTGAATCCTTCTAAGCTAGTTAAGTTTCTGAATCGATAAAGAA
This sequence comes from Trichonephila clavata, assembly GCA_019973975.1. Classification (NCBI taxonomy): domain Eukaryota; kingdom Metazoa; phylum Arthropoda; class Arachnida; order Araneae; family Nephilidae; genus Trichonephila; species Trichonephila clavata. Next base: position 43,129 of record BMAO01033642.1, on the reverse strand, counting down.
GCTTCAGTTAAGTATTTGACGAAATTTAATTCATAGTAGTGATCAGAAATGTGGCAGTCTAGCTTTTACTTTAACCCAGCTTTTCTCAAACTGTGGGGCGAGCCCCCTTTGGGGGGCAGGACAACTCTACAAGGGGTGCGCGAGCATATTGAAAAGTCAAAAACAAATGATTATTTAAAATAAACTATTAATTTTCTGAAAGTAAACAAACAAAATACATTCTGACATAATAAAAAGTATAATACACATTTACACTGATATATTACACTTATAGATGTATCAGTGCTACGCAATGCATTTTAGGATTAATTTAACAATACTGTTTATAATTAATCCCTCTGTCGATTAAAGGTTACGCGATTCGCTTCCCAATGCCAACCGTTTTCTGCATAGGCGCACGTATGTGATGTATTGGGGGGAAGGAATAAAGACACATATCCTTTGAAGTAAGTAAATTCTTCGCAAACATATTGTCAAGGTTCTTTTATAGCATTCCAAAACCGTCGGAATAATTTTATGGATAGCAGTACAGAGAAAAAAATCGTACTTCGGAAAGACGTGTATATATACGTCCGTGAAAATTAACTCTTTGACTGAGAAAGACGTTTATATACGCCGGTGGCACTTAAGAAGTTAAGGTCGTATCGTAGTTTTAGATTAAAGTACCGTATTATTGAATTTCAATACATTGTTATTGTATGAGGGGGGGGGGCGTTGAAAATTATGATTGAATATTGGGTCGCGATATTGAAACTTTGAGAAACACTGCTTTAACCTTATCTCGTAAAAGAAACTTTATGTAGTGAGAAACTTAATTTAAAGATTCGTTAAGTTTTTAGATTCATACAGAAGTAATAATCAAGTATTAAGTGTAGTTCAAGATACGAAATCAAAATTCAAATTTAGAAAAGTTATGAAATTTCTATTATTTTCACTAATAAAAAATTATTTTTTAATTAAAATCTTCCATACTCAACGTAAAATAAAACAGACTAAAAATATTTTTTATTCCAAGCTCATTCATTAAAATATTTCTTACGCATTTCTAAACTTTTAGCTATAATTATGTGTTTATTCTACATTACTGTATCAAAATTCCTTTTAAAACTATATGTAGTGTCATTTTATCTATGAGAAATTGGAGAGCATAAAAGAAAGAAAGCCACCTCTATTTGATTGAAGAATTCAACAATAAAAAAAAGAGGAAAGTAAAAAAGTTTTTTTATTAGTTTTTATTGCTGTTAAATTTTAAATCTGTTGAAAGAAAAAAAAAGAGTAAAAACCGCGTTTGAACCTTTTTATCTGTTTTTCTTTATAAAAAAACTGTTCTTGTGCCTCCTTAAAATCACTTTGATGTTTTAAATTGTAGAAAAAAATATAAAAAGTATCAGAAAAAAATTTAGCATTGCAAAAAACACGTTAGACACGAAAGAAACTAAAAGTAAGACTAATATGTATTCAAATAAAACGAAACTAGTTTGTATATTTTTTTAGATTTATAAAAAACACATCATGTGTGTGTTACGTATTAATTACAAGACAGACATATAATTTCCAGACCAATGTTTGTCTTTGAGCTGTTTTACTTGGTGCTTTTTATACCATTCTAATTGTCTAAAAATTTAATCATTCTATCTTACAAAATAATAACACTAGGCAAAATCAAAATCGTTTCGGACTCAAAAATAGTTTATTATGAAGTATTTTGGCCTGCTAAACACGAAAATCACTATGAAAATTTCAGATTAGCTCTTGTTTTCAAGAATCAGAACTCCTCGCTGTTCATAAACAGCTGTATTTTTACTCATCTTTACTTTCTGTGTATAATCTAGGAGGTAGGTAGGGGAAGCTCTTGCCTCAGGATTGATTTTTTTAATTCAACGAAAGGCTTGTAACCACGCTACCATTCTTCAGGTGTGTTTTGAATGTAACCTTGAGCATCATTAGAACAAAGAACAGGCAATAGTGCACGATTTAAGTGATATTCACTGTTTTTCAATTTACAACTGAAGGTAAATCAAATCAACTATATTTAGGTCTCAAAAACTGCTTGTACCAGTTACGTGGAACACTTACGTTGTACCAGAAAGTGTTAAAAAGCAGTTTCACTTAAATATATCTCCCAAATTTTTTTCATTTACTGCATTCAGATCAGAATTCCACGGAACTCTGTTAATAACTCCGACAACTTTTGTTACATTTCTGGTGAAATGACTTTTGCAGCCCAGAAGCGAACCATCAGCCTAATTGTAAAGACAGCTTACGTCCTTTACTTTGGAGTGAGAGTACGTGAACTGGATAAACCATGGGTCCACATGTATGTTGTAACTTTTACTCATTGAGACTGCGAGAGTGGCTTAGTGGGAAAAAACGTGCAATGCAGTTTGCTGTACCCATGTTTTGGAGTGAGCCAACTAACCATATAGATAATTGTTATTTCTGTATGTTGCCCCCGTGAACATGGGTTGGTCAAAAAAGAAGAAAGACCATTTGAAGTATCCACGCATCCCATCAGCCATTCAGCCGGTTACTCACTCAGATAATATACAAATTCTTAAACATCTAAAAAGTATGAGATTGTAAAGGATTATGTTGAAGACTAATTCATTAGACCTGAGACATCCCGTGACTCAGATTTCGAGGCAGAAGATTTAAACTCCACAGACTAAATCAAGCATAACTGAGTGACCTTGTAAAAGATCTTGACTTGCCAAAGCAGAAGGCATAGCTTTTGGCATCCAGACTACAATAATGAAATCTACCCTACCAGGCATCAAGATTACGGAGTACAGGACTCGTGAAAGGAACCTTCATTTCTTTGAGAAGAACATCGGATTGCTTGTATTGATATCAACGGCTTGATGAATTTCATGAACATCAGTTATGACCTAAATAACTGGAGGTTGTTTATAAAATCTTCCAAGCTTAATTTGGAAGCAGTATTATTTATAGAGTTTTTAAAATACGAAGATCGTAAAAGGCAGATCTGTTGTGACCTGAAAGTCATTGCTTTACTCATGGGAATGCAGTTATGCTATACAAAGTACTGCTACTTTCTGTGTTTATGGGACAGCAGAGATCAAAAATCGCACTACGTACAACACAAATGATCATCTAAAAACTGAAATCCGGTGAGAGAAATGTCCCAAATGACATTCTGCTTCTACCCCTGCGCATTAAGCTGGTATTTATAAAGAATTTTGGGAAATCCATGAACAAGGATGGAGAGGTTTTCAAATGCCTTAGATCGAAATTCCCAAGATTGAGTGGTGCAAAGCTTAAGGAGGAAATCTTTGTGGGTCCTCAAATACGCAAGACCATGAAGGACCCCGCTTTTGATTTATTTCTGGAAGGGAAAGAGAAAGTAGCCTTTAAAAATGCGGTACGAGGCTTTCTACGCACCAAAAAAGATGAGAAAACGAAAACAGTTGGTGAAAGAACTCCTACAAAATTTTCATGTCCTAGGATGCATGTCTCTAAAGAACTATTCTTTACATTCCCATCTTGATTTTTTCCCTAAATACTGTGGCGATGTGTGTGTGAACATATGAAAGGTTTCTTCGAGATATCGCAGCAATGGGACACATATATCAGGCTCGTCGGGATGAGTCAATGCTCGCAGACTACTGCTGGACAGTTATAAGGGATACTCGGGCTTCGACGTACAAGAGGCAATCAATTCAAAAGGAAATGTTCACAGGAATTAAACTAAAAAATACTACTGATTTCTGATAGGAACACTGTTTTTGAAACAGGACTTAATGTATTTACCAGTTAGTAATGTTTTGCTCTTCTAATTTACCCATAAATTGATGGATGGGCTTTGATACATCTTAAAACCAAGAGCTGATAAATAAGTTTCAATTACATATTCGTTTTTTTAACCCAAAATTAGTAAGAATAGACTATTTAAATCTAGGTAACAGACGAAAAGTTGTTTCTTGTTGCCTAGTGTAATTAGAAATACACATAATATGCCAAACACAAATTCTGTAATTCTTTTGTGAGGAAAGTATGATTTTCGTTAAAATTAATAAAGAGGATTTTTATAATTTCAGAAATTTTCATGGATTTTTTAATTATTTTTTTAACGTTTTGGTGTATGGTTTTTTCCATAGTTTTTCTTCCTTAGAATTTCTTAGACAAATCGTATTTTACATAATATTACCAGACATAGAGTCTAAGAATAAAGCATAAAAGTAAAAAAGGTAATAATATAAATAATGAACAAACTGTAGCTTATTTAATTGTACTGACATTTTGTAGCTTATTTAATTGTACTGACATTTTGTAGCTTATTTAATGCATGCTGTCTTTTGTTTTACATTGTTCATTTACTATTGTTCTATAAATACTTTGAAGTGTAATATTTTAACATGTATTAATAACTCCAGTACTTTCTTTTTAATTCTGTGTTAACATTTAAATCTTAATTCTGACTATTCGTTCACATTATAAAAATTAAAAAAATTCATTTTTGAGTTAGAAGTACAAAAACTAAGTCAAAATTTGAAAATTGAGTTTATTATTAAAAAGTAGTGGTTTGTCTACATACTATTTTGAAACCAGGAATTTTGTTAATTGTTTAATATTACATATAACACTATACATAGTTCAGATCAGGGATGGCGAACCTTTTTTGAGACGTGGGTCAGATTTTGTTCATATTTTTTTAGTACTAGCTCGTGGGTCACTAATGCCCTTTGCATCAGAGTTAAGTTTAAGAATTTAACTGAGTATTTTTCAAACTAAACATCTTTAAATTCAATTGGCTTAGCGAGTAAAAATAAGCAATGTGTGACGATTTAAAATTATTTAGTAGGGCTAAATGTTCTGGTGCAAATGAGAATGCGTGTTTGAATGAACAAGGAGTAACGAAAATTACATACTATATACACTCATAGACAAAAAAAATTGCTTCCCCAGAAGGAGTCGTCAAAATGAAACGAAATTTTACATACGTAATGATCACTTTGATATGAGTAAATGATTAGAAAATCAAAGAAAAAGAATCATTTATTTCAGAGAAAAATACAAAAGAACGAAGGATTTAATACCCTGTTGAGCCCCCTCTAGCGCGAATGCACGATGCGATACGATTGGGCATTGAGGCATACAAGTTCTGTAGGATGTCTTGAGACATTCCGTTCCAATTTTGCTGTAAACTTACGTCTAGTTCATTCAAACTCGTGGAATGTCCAACTCGCCATCCCAAATGATCTCATATATACTCGAGTGGAGACAGATCTGGGGATTGGGCAGGCCTAGGAAGGGTAGTAGCAGTGCGAAGACAGTCTTGTGACACCCTTTCCGTGGGAGACCGAACATTGTCTTGTTAAAAAAGGCTTCTGGGATCTGTTGTATGAGTGGCAAAACATGTGGTTGCTGGATATCATGGACATACCGCTGAGCTGTCATGGTACCACGGATCAATACCAGGGGTGACCATGTATTGTAGGCAATGGTACCCCATACCATCACACCAGCTGTGAGAGTGGTGTGTCACTGTAAAGCAAAGGCAGGATTGGGGGGTTCACCACGGGGTCTCCACACTCGAACACGATTGTCATCATTGCTGAGATTGAATCTGGATTCGTCACTAAAGACGACCTGCTTCCATTCCGCTGTAGTCCAGTTTCTTCGTGCGAGGCATAACTGCAAAGGGAGGAGTCAATGAGTGGGCGTCAAGGGCAGCACACGTAATGGGCGCCACGATCCCAAATGTCCTTCAGCCAGGTGCCTTCGTATGGTTCAATTAGACACAGGGACCCCTAGTGAAGGTGTTACCTGTGCCTCGATGGCGGCTAATGAAGCAGTTGGCCGTACGCGTGCATTTCTTACGATATGAAGGTCTTCTCGACGAATGCTCTGTCGAAGGCGTCCTGAACCTGGTCTTCGTGTAAAGGACATCTCTCGGATCCACTGGACCCAACATCTCCTCCCAACACAATCAGAGCGGCCTAATTGACGGGAGCTACTTGCCTAGCTGACCCCCCTGGCCTCCATAATGTCGATGATTCTCCCCCTCTCAAACTGCGACAGCTGCTCATATTGTCTTCGAAATCGGCGTAATGGTATGTCTACCTTAGCACTTCCCTTGTAAACGATTCAGCACACACAAGCAAGCTTTGGTTACCTGTTTCATACTCAACGGAGAAAAACGTTAAACACCCTCTACCTTCTATACGTAATGCCCAATCTAATCATTTGCATATCTCCCCGAAGAGTACATTCATAACAAGTTTCGTAACGATCCCACAATTATTTCTTGGTGCGCTAATTTTTTTGTCCACGAGTGTATATTGTGAAGTATTATTTATTAGTATACACATACATATATATATGTACAAGTGCCACCTTCCCTTGCATATTTTCTGACAGAGATAGTTATAATCTATATATATAGTTATATATATATATGCCTGCATTTTTTTAATAAAATGGCAGAGTTTAGCTCTGTTAAAGTTGTACGCAGTCATATTCCATATTCTACCAAATTATTTGGAAGAATCAAAAATGAAGAAGGTTTTACTGGAATAAAAACTTTTTTTTAAGAAATATTTAGATTCTTATATAATTGAAGGAAAAAATTTACTGTTGCAAATTTACTCCAGACATATGTTAACGATATTATTTTAGGCGAGATATATATTTATTATAAATAAGGAATTAATAATTGGGGTAAATTATTATTTAAAAGTGATTTAAAATTAAAAATAAAAAAATAGATAGTTATAAGACATTAAAGCTAAGATCTTTTTTATCCAACGTGGTTACTCCCGTGAAATCCTACAATTTATTTACTGAAAGATAATATGAGCATATTTTTATTAATAAAATTATTCAGTAATGCATTCGCAAACGATATCTGAAAGAAAAAGTAAAGCGATTTTAATGGAATAAAAATAGCATGTGAAAACGGTGGGCGGAAGCAAAGTAATGCTTTGTAAACACAATAAATACGTCAGCTTTCTAAATGAAGACGGTGTCTGTAAACAAACTGAAGTTATGTGTCAGCATCCTGAGCAAGGACAGTTTCCTAAGACAGGGTAAAGATGTGTGTCAGTACCCGTAATGAATGATGGTATCCAAAGACAGTTCAAAGGTATACGGATACAATATAAACGTGAGTTTCCCAAGCGAGAACAGTTTCCAAGACAAGAAAAAGCTATGAGTCAGCATCCTAAATGAGGACGGTTTTCAAAAAGACAGGGTAAAGCTAGAGTTAGCATCCTAAATGAGCACGGTCTTGAAAGACAGAGTAAAGCTATATGTCAGCATCCTAAATGAGGACGGTTTTCAAAGACAGGGTAAAGCTATAAGTCAGACTCCTAAATGAGGACGGTCACCAAAGACAGGGAAAAGGTAAACGGATACAATAAAAGCGTGAGACTCCTAAGCGACGACGGTTTCCTAAGAAAAAATAAAGTTATATTAATATAATAAAAACGTCAGATTCTCTCTACCGTTTTTACTCAGAAAGGCTTTAATGATATAATCGATTCGCTATTGTACAGTGATAGTGAGTTTGAACTTGTTTTTAGTTATTTTCAGACAGTTTTAAATGAAATAAAAAAAGGTTTTGATGTATCTCAGTAGTGGTATATTTTATTATTTCATCAACATATTTTTATATAAAAGTAATTGAGCCATGGAAGGCTGTATATGCCGTTAACTTTTCCTAATTAAAAAGGAACAAAATATTTAAGTCCGCACTATCAGTAGTAATTTCAATTCTTCAAGCTTTTAAGGTTCCACGGCATACTCGAAATTGTAATATACTAAAATCTAGTCTTCGCTCTTTTGGTTAATTTCATTTTTTTTAAGGTCTTGAATTTCTTTTTTCGTACCTTAGTTAAGATTTTACTGATTTCACCCGATGGAAAATGTGATATAAATCTGGTAAAGACTCAACAACTTTTTCTTAAAAAAGTAAAAAATTGCGCGGTTGAATTTTGTATGGTGAATTCCATCTCTGTCAGGCAGAATTCTTTTTTTAATGGTAGTAAGTAGCTAATTTCTACAGTTTTATTTTTAATAAGGATTTCTAATTTTTTTTCATTTCCTCTAATGAAGTCTCTCTTTTAGTATTTAATTCTTCTTTCATCCTCACTTGATTGATTTATTTACTTTCAATTTTTTACTGCTTTCGCTTATTTTAATATCTTTTCTGCAATCAATTGGAAATTCTTCACATTCAGTTTCCCTCTTCATTTTTCTGCGCCTTTTTATTTGGAAAATAAAAGGAATTTCTTTTTATTACACTTTTTAAATCTTTTTAAATGGTTGTAATTCTACAGTTCTCAGTTGTTTCATCAAGTTTCAGTAATATTTTTTTAGTCTTCATATTTCGCAAGGGGTGAGGTGGTTATCTTGAATAATATCTAAATTCTGTCTGTAGCCTGTTTGGCGTGATTTTAATCCCGCCTAAGACTATAGCAGATTACAAATAAACTAGCGCAGATTTAGAAGAATTAAATATTACACTTAAGAAAAACGTGTACACTTGAAATAAACGAAAGATCTAATAACTACTATATTTAGATGACCGTAACTCAGTAGTTGTGTTCAAAATTACGGCAAAAGAGTTTTACTTATGCAGATGCCACCCCATGAATACGAATAAGTACGAATCTATATGTTGTCTAGCCGTTACGTTTCTTATTCTGCTAATCTCGATAGTCTTTCGGGTACTTACGTATTAGGCCATATTTTTGGTAGAACTTCACTACGTTCACTTTCGAAGGAAATAAGTTCCCAAATTTAATCATTTTTAACAGCAGAATAAGAGAAGAATAATGGAAAAGAATTAACCAATTAAAGTAATATTATCTTCGATCGATTATTGTCCTTGAACATGTGCGAGAAAAGTTCTAACTGTGAAAGATATTATAGCCCCATTTTGTTTCAATTTCGATTAAAGTTAGTGTTATTGGAATTCTTTTACGTGTAGTAAATAATCATTGAATGTTCTTTAAAGCACTTTAACATTCCTTATCTTAAGCGGACTTCTATTAGTTTTTATAAGCGAGTGAAAATTTTTTTCAACATGAAACGAAAAAAAAATTTTTATTAAATAATAACGTTGATCAAAAATGTTTGTGAAAAATTATGGTGCACTCGAGTTAAGAAAACGCACCCTTAATCCTTTTTATCAACATGTAAAAATAACCTAGGAAGCCAGCGATAATGATTGAAGTTTCGCATATAATACTAAAAGTTTAAAAAAAACTACTAGCAACCTCAATAATTTTTGTCTTTTTAACTTACACATGTGCATTAATTCTTAAAATGCTGCAAAATTTTTTGAGCCTAAAGAGAAATTTTTTGAAACACACTTGTGCTGTTTTAACACAAAATCTCAAGATTCTCAAATTTCTGTCTTATCCGTATGAATTCTGGAACTAAATAAGAAATTCGGAAATCAAGTTGCCACAACATAACCACTATTTTTTTTTTAAAAGAAAATTTTTTTCTAAATTATTTTACCCCATTCTTTCTAAAGAATATCATGAAACACAAATGAAGGTTTAATTAGGTTTAATTTCTGCCATAGTGTATCCCCTGTAATGGCTCCCAACTTGCATATGCAAAGAATTAAGAGTACTAAAAAATACGCAATAAAAGAGGCTGTTTATTAAAATTCTGAGTGTCTCCTAAAAAAATTTAATCAGTTGATAAATTTATATTCCATAATTCGCCAATACTATTGTTTTTTTTTCAATTAAAAAGATCTTGATTTCTTCTAATAACGTTATAAAGAGATGAAGGACTTCACCGAAAATAAGCCATAACACATTATTGTATGTCAAAATCCCTGAATATTGGCATTGAATTTCCTCTAAGAATTATACAGATTGTCTTTTATAAAGAACTCTTACGTTTATAAAGTTGATTATTTTTATAACAACTGACAGTACAATGGAAAATGTTTTTAAACACTGCTTCGCAAATAAACCTTGCTGGTGTATTATACAATGAAAATCAGTCAGGAAATGTGAGATATTTTACTTAAGATGCTGAATAAATCCAATGTTTTCCCTTACCATATTAGGTGCACAGTCTGTTGTTACAGAAACTATTTTCTGGAAGTCAGTATCTATTTCTTTAGATGCAATATCAAATTCTGTAAAAATATCAAGACTGGTACACTTTCCTTTCAACGTTATTAGTTTCATTAAAAAACAAACTCTTCTTTCATTATATTTCCAAACTTATACCTAGCAAAAACAGCAAATTGTGCATAACTATTTATATTATTTATCTCATCTAAGGCAATTGAATACATTTCTGCATAATTAAAAGCGTTATGTATTAGCGCGAAAAAAATTTTTTTTTTTCAATTGTATTACTCGATTTTTAATTATATTGCGACTTATAGGTAACTCATTTATACGCTTTATAATCAAACATTTTTCTCCAAAATCAGCAAACAATGTAGGACTACATTCTAAAAACGCTTTTTTTTTTACAAATCCTTCTGCTGAAAGAGGTTTCCCGTTACGAGCAATGCAATGGGCAACTTAGAAATTAGCAGCTGTAATGTTAATTTTGGAACCAAAAAACTTTTTTAAACACTGTTTTGAGAAAATTTCTATCTTATTATTATTATTATTATTTTGTTTGGAACAAGTTTTTCTATTCTCATCTGCCGACATGCCGAGATTTGAATGCAACGTTTCAAAATGTCTCTTTTTCAGTACAAATTATACGTATAACCTTTTTATTCATTTCAATCCCCCCCCCCATATTCATCAAACCTTTCAGTTTTATATGGCCTCGAACTTGTACAGCTTGTTTTTAATTTTTTAACCGCCGGCATTGTACGGACGACAATTAAAAATATTTATATTTAGAATACAATAATTTCAGAAGAAATTTTGTATTAACACACACATACCTAATATACACATATACATACATACTACACATTACTTTTAAATACGTTCGAAATGTCAGTTCAACACTGGTACTGACTGGGGCAAGCGCCTTACATTGCGAGCCAAAAATTGCTGTTATAGAGAATAAAAGACATATGCATGGCCCCCATTGGCATCTCATAGGGTGAAACGGTGAGGAGATGATGCAAGTGCTATGGAAGTCTCTTTCTATAAACATAACTGAACATAACCTTACAAAAGTGCATTTCATCCGAAGAAAGTTCTTTAAATATGATTATTTGCTTTTGTTAGTCGATTTTTTTCAACAAATATATTTATTTGATATTTTGTAAGCACTTCTGCTTTATTTCAAATACTACATATCTTCATATACATTTGTTGTCATTTTCGTAACTTTGGAACTATAATGATCAAACTAAAGGTTATAGACAGCCTTTAAATTGATTTTGTGTCAATACAGGGCTTGAAAAAATACAAATAGAATATAAATAATCCACACAAATTAGAAAATCTAAATAAACCCACGTAAACAAACAAGTGGTTGTCTAGCAGTCGTTGGTCAGTTAAAAAGCTTGTGGGTCAGTGGCTGACCCACGGGTCATAGGTTCGCCATCACTGGTTTAGATGAATACGGATAAAAAAGGACTGAATCTAGGAAATGACAGGAATAGAGATTTAGTGAGAAAATACAGTAAAAAAATGCTTCATTTCAGTCTTATAAATTCATTTTGAAATTTTGCATCAATTTATTTTTATTTTATTTTATTTAGTTAGTTCTAGTGTAATAAAGTTATTGTGATTCCTCGTCTTCCAATCTCCAGAAATAGAAATATCTAACGTGTGTGTGCGTGCGTGTGTGTGTGTGTGTGTGTGTGTGTGTGTGTGTGTGTGTGTGTGTGTGTGTGTGTGTGTGTGTGTGTGTGTGTGTGTGTGTGTGTGGTGTGTGTGTGTGTGTGTGTGTGTGTGTGTGTGTGTGTGTGTGTGTGTGTGTGTGTGTGTGTGTGTGTGTGTGTGTGTGTGTGTGTGTGTGTGCATTCAATTCATTCATATATACTTAACGAATTAACCCATAAAATAAACCTAAGTCACTCTTTAGAATTTGCCATGATTTCGGAAAAAATTAAGGTAAAATAATAATAATAATAATAATAATAATATACTATGAAGCACACACACACCTGAAACCCATACTAAAGAGACATAGTGTCGTTCTTAAGGAAACAAAGACATTTTTGACCTTCAGAAAATCGATTTTTTGATTTTTATCTTTAAAAAAAAGTAAATTTAATGCTGATTCCAAAAATGTATAACATGTATAGGTTTAAAGCTTAATGCATTTTAAAACGTAAGCAACAGCTATGGCGGTTACAAGAAATGTCTTTGTATCTGAAGAAAAGAATATCTATAAACATTCCCTCACAAAATCAGTTCTTGTCAAGATTAAAAACATATAATTACAAACATGTTCATAATTTTTTAAGCATGTATTTAGAGACTTAACAGCAAAAGAACTTTTACTAAAATGTTTGCATGATCGTACCAAGAACCCAAATGGACTTGATGATATGATTTAATGAAAATGCACAAGCAGGAGCAAAATTATTAAGAGCACTAAAAATAAACCTTGTTATAAACACTTGTGAAGGCCTTCGAAAAATTGACAAAATTAGAATTTGTGAAGCCGAGATGTCAGTTTATAAAGCCAGCAAAGAGACCAAGACTACTGAAAGACAAAATAAAAGGGCGAAGGGTACTTTAGAAGTGTTCATGGAAGATGAATACAAATCTGGAATATTTTAATTATCAAATTTTAGTACGCTGTGCTATTTTATTTAATTTTTTTCATATTACTCAAAATGTATTTTTCTAGTTTTTTGCTCCATCCGTAGAAAAACTTATCTGTTATATTTTAGTGAAATTTGGTATGAGCTTTTCTATAGTAATAACGTATTTAATGCTACTAGTTTAATTCCTGAAATGTTAGTATTTTTATTTTTACTGCCAATTTTCTAAAATAAATTACCATTTTTATCAAAATTTTAAAAAATCGAGATTCAAATTTTTTTTAAAAATTTCTAAGAAATGAAATATAAAAAAAACTAGAGCATTTAAATAAAGGTACAATTTTGTAACTAAAACAGCATGATTTGATTTTTTATATGTAATAAAAGGAAAACTATATACAGGTACCTAATCGACACCATGTATACGAAGGCACCTTTTGAAGTGTACTTTTTCAAATCCTTATATTTCAAAAAATATTGTGTATATTTAAAATTTTTATGTTATAGTATATTAAGAAAAGTATGTAGATTGTGTGACGCAATTTTTTTGTTTATGGAGTCTTTTTGCTTTTGAAAATAATATTCCTTCGAAAATCGAAATTTTGCTTGTTTTGCGTCATCGAGCACATCCCGGTTCCCTTAAAGGAAGAAATTAGCATGGCAACAAAAAAATGCATATAGTGTCAAAAAAACTCTTTTTTGACAAAATAGTGTTGGTACAAAACGTAGTCTGATCAAGAAGAAAAAAACGAAACAAAGTTCATTTAGTACGGGATATGACCTTCCCTTAACATAATGACTGTCTGTTCATCTCAACATGAGATTATCCCACAAATCTAGATATGAAAATGTTTATTTATTGATGAACATTTGTGTCAGTTATCGGTGTTCTTCGGATTATATAAGTCACCAGAGAGCGGCAGCTTCCCAAAGCATTCCTTGTCCAATAGGATTTAAGTCATGGGGGAACAATATCCAATATTTTCTGTGGTTTTCTTCATTGTTAAGAAGATACTGAATAGAGTGCGGTGGTCTCCCTCAAAGGGCCATTTCCTGTTAGAGAGTTAAAGACGTCTCAACAGATGCAGTTCACGTGGGAAAGTATCCACGACAGGAAAATTTGACGCATTGTTCTAAAGCAAGTCAACCTTTGACCTCCCTTTATCCAACCGACAGAGAGGTGACCTGTGGAGTTCCTACTTCAATCTTTGGCATAACCGTCCACCGTGCGAGTGGTGGCAAAGACCAATGGCCCAATAATAATCCTGTCTACTTCCAAATAGAAGTGATTCTGCCTCACGACTTACTTTAGTGGTATTTGTATTCCACCTATAAATACATATGAAAATGGGAAACCAAGAAGCTTCACAGACGCTTTAGAAGCACTTCTGTAGGCTTAAGTACTCTACGGCAGTTCTACACGATTTAACATTCTATGATGCCTCAACACACTTCAATGGACTGCCTCTCCTATTGGCCTCTAGATTCGCATAGACTCTCCCACACTTACAGTGACCTATCAAGGTTCAGATGATGAGCATGTCGTTGTCGTCTTAACGCAGCCTTTCACTAGACTGATCCTTTTTTTTCCAGCAACCTCAACAAAACTGAACCTTAGCAGTAGCATGGGATCTAGCGGCTGTGCAATTTCATCAAAAAAATACTCAGAACTCAACAAAAACCTTAGCAGTAAATCTAGCGTGTCTTTCATCAATACTCGGGCGAGAGGAGACATGTCTGGGGGAGGATAACATGTTTAAAATAACCTCCGATAAGGGAATATTTGTCTAAAATGAGCGTTGTTCGTTCATTTATCATAATATATCCCCAATCAAGTAAGCCAGGACCATTTTAGTAATCTCCTCTGATGTTAGTGGGACGAAAGTGCATATGATACGCAGGTCAGTACGATAGATTGGCATCACTGCAATACAATATATTGCTCATCACTTGTCAATGTGTGCTCATCACTTGTCAATCACTTGTCATTTCTTTCGCCAACCATCATCAAATTTTTCACTACTACCCTGCTTCTCGAAGATATGTTAAGCTCCAAATACATTAAAACTTTTATTAACTGTGATACACCCGATTATTTTACTATGTGTAAAAGTGTCCTGGAAATTTTTGTAACCGAATTGATTTGTAACGAATGTGCCTGTGTCTGTGTGTGTTTTTCCTCCTTTTCAAAATACTTTTCATTACGCTCGTTGACTCCACACGTTTTGAGCATTCTAAAGTCAACTAGACGTCATAATTCTGATACTTGCACATATTTAATTTTTCTGTTAAGTTGTTTTTTATTTTATTCTTCACAAAAAGCCCTTTTCTACTGTTTTCTGATTGTATGCTTAAAAATGAATCTGTGTAGGCAGTGAAGGGTTTAATTCGCGATTCTAACTAATCATCTAGAGAAAATTCTTTCTCTGGCGTTATATGGTTATAAAACCTCTTTTTTGTGAAGGATCTGCAATTTTGTGACTGAAGGTTGCTATTTAAAGTCAAGTGAAGAGAGAAGTTATGACGAAGGTGATTGTTGTCATATGGATCTTAAAAATTCAGAGAAATTCAGATTGGAAATCGTCCTGGTTCAAGTTAAAAGGATCTGACAAAGCCAGCCTAGGACTAGTATTATTTCTGTTGGGGATCTTCTATTGATAAGTATATTTAATTTCTAAATATTTAGAATACTATTTAAGCTGATGGGATTAGATCAGTGCTTCTCAAACTTTCAATGTTTGTGGCACAGTTTTCAATCATAATTTTCATGGCTCCCCCCGCAGTACAATAACAATGTATTGAACTCAGAAATAACGTACTTTGACACTAAAACTACAACATGACTAAAATTGTAAACTGTATAAATTATCAGGATAACTATTAAACTTTGCATATAATTTTGAACAAGTCCATGGGGTCAATAGTAATTATTAGTACTGTTAAATTAATTATCAAATACATTGTGCAATACTGATGCATTCATAAGTATATTATACACTATCTGGCCAAAAGTATCCGGACACCTCTTAAAAAAGTGGTTCTGACGAGTGACGCAATTTGATACGTAATTGAAAGCTATAAAAGTGTTGGTAGTGGTTTGTCAGATTGTATTTATGCGTTTGTGAGGCAATGAGTAAGTCAAAGGAGCTTAGTCAGTTTGATCGTGGCAGTATAGTGTGATGCTACCTTTGTGGGAAATCAGTTCGTGAGATTGCGGACATTCTACAGAAGCCTAAATCTACTGTGAGTGATGTAATTGTGAAGTGGAAACGTGGAGGCAGTGAAACGGCAAAAAAACGAACCGGGAGGCCGAAAATACTTGGTGAACGCAGCCGCAGAACTCTGAAAAGGGTAGTGAAACAAAATCGCAAGTCCTCGTTGGTGGAAATTTCTCAGGAGTTCCAAAGTTCATCAGAAATTAGTATTAGCAGCAGGACTGTCCGTCGAGAGTTAAGAAACTTGAGATTCCATGGTCGTGCAGCCGCTCACAAGCCAAACATCACTCCACAGAATGCGAAGCATCGATTGCATGGTGTAGAGCTCACCGTCATTGGACTGTGGACATGTGGAAAACTGTTCTTTGGAGTGATGAATCTCGCTTTACAGTCTGGCAGTCGGATGGACGCGTCTGGGTTTGGCGGATGCCCGGCGAACGTTTCTTTAGTGACTGCATTTTGCCGACTGTTAAGTTTGGTGGTGGAAGCATAATGGTGTGGGGGTGTTTCTCGTGGTTTTGCCTGGGTCCGTTAGTTCCTGTGATTGGAAACATGAACTCTGAGATGTATGTGAACATTCTGAACAATGCTGCACTCCCAATTCTATGGCAATAATTCGGGGAAGGCCCATTTCTCTTAAAGCAGGATAACTGCTAAATTCACACATCGAGGCTTGCACAGACGTGGTTTGACAAACTGGGTGTTCAAAAACTTGACTGGCCTTCTCAGAGCCGAGATCTAAATCCCATAGAACACCTTTATGACAAATTAGAGCTCAGATTACGTAGCCAGCAAAATCAACCATCCTCACTGCAAGCACTCACTTCAGCTGTGATGGACGCCTAGAAGGCAATTCCTATGGTCACCTATCAAAAATTGGAGGAAAGTCTTCCCAAACGTGTGCAGGCTGTCATCCATGCAAAAGGGGGACCAACATCATATTAATATGTGCCTCAGGATGCTGTAAGTCCATACCCCTGGGTGTCCGGATACTTTTGGCCAGATACTGTATTGTGGTAAATGTGTATTTTTTATTTTCCCAGAATGTATTTTGATTTGATTCCCTTCAGTAAACTAAAAAAATTTTTTAATCTTTTCTAGCTTGGACTTTTCAATGTGCTCTCGCCCCTCCCCCTCATAGGATTATCACGCCCCCCTAGAGAGGCGCGTCCCTCAGTTTAAGAAACGCTGGATTAGAAAGTTATGATAAAGTGCATATTTTAAGAAAAGTTCTCAATCACTAGTGAACCTACACACTTTAGTGGGCGAGAGTTCGTGACAAGCTTAATTTTTACGAAATTACCTTTTGAATACATAATATTTTATAAGCCCTAAGACATTTAACTTGTGCTCCTAACAAAATATATTCATAACCAAATTTTCATGTATTAATCGAAATAATTAGACTTTTTATTTATAAATGTCATTGACAGTGCTTAGGATTAAAATATCTGAATCATATTTTAAATCAATATCCCACTCATTCAACCAAACATTTTACTTCAATATCAACTGCATCAGCAAAAAATTGCAATACATTTTATATTGAGTGTTTGCAAGTGCAATTAATGTGTTATGGAATCATTCATTGCATGGTTTATTTCTTTCATGAATCTCTCAAAACTCTATTCGAGTGAAACTAAAGTTTTTCTATTCAAATAGTTTCTTATGAAAGAATGGAACTCTTCTCAAGCAAAAATCTAGCAGAAAATATCAATTCGTGATGAACCTTTAACTATTTTCAAAAGACAAAGATATATTTCAAATAAATAATTAATTTCAGGTAGGAAACCGGTTTTTAAGGTATCCGACTACCCTAAAAGTATGAATTTCGCAAAAATGGATAATTTTTTATAATTTTATTTTATAGGCCATCTTACTTGCTTCATAAAAACACCAAGTTTATTATTTTCCGTTCACTAGAACAAAAACTACAAGTGTTTTAGTAAAAGCAGATGTCATTACTTTAAGCATGATGTCATACTTTAAAACGCGTTTTTCTCGAATTTTTTTTTTAAATGTTTAAATGGAGACAGCAATTGCAAAAAAACTTTTGAAAGTAATTAACTGGAAATTTTTGTGAACTTTTGGTACAGAATGGGTCGCATTTATGTTACTTTTTGCAAATTTTTACCAATTTTTCCCTTTTTTGTAATAATAATTTCTTTTTTCTTCCTAATTTTAGCATATTTCTTAAAAATGTACTAAACAATTTAGGTACGAAAATTACGAAAAAATTTAAAATAATAATCAAAAAATATAATAGAAGGTTTATTTTAGAAATATGAATTCCCTTTTAATATGTACGTATTTTAAAGTAAACATAAAGTTTTCTTTCATCTTAATCATGTGTAGGATAAAGAAATATGTATCGGCTTTACAGCATATCGAATACTTCACAAGACTAGAAAAAGAACATTAGCAATTCCCGTTTTTCAAACAACACGTGCAACCCTTTGATAAGTTTGAGCACAAAGCGAAAATAGATTCGATGTCACTCCACAGTAATTGGTCTCACTGGAACTTTCAGAGAGAACTGCTCTGACAAAAAATAGTCCCTTTCAGAATAAAGTGATTCATTTTGGTTCTAGTAAATCAAATGTCTGTTTCTCATTTACAACCCTTTTTAATTGATTTCAAGGAAGGGACGCTCGAATTCGAACTATTCACGAACGTTCTAATGAACCGCGGTATCTAATTCAAAGTGATCAAAACGATCCCACGAAGAGAATTCTTATGTATTCTAATCAGCAGACGACTTTTTTAGACGAGCGGTTTTTTTTTTTTTTCATTTTGGCGCCATTTTGTACAACACATAATGAAGTACTATTTAATTTTCAAACAATTGCCGACTGATATTTTTCAAGCCCTTATTACTGAGAATACGAAAAAAAATATATCATCAAAAGGTTGCTTGATAAATGTTATAAGCTTTTAGAGTTGTGACAGCATGATATTCTAATTGGAAATCTGTTAAATATTTAAGTTTCCGTTAGGAGAATATTTTTATAAGGCCAGTGAATAAAAAACTGACACCTAAAAATACATCCAATGGAGTATTTCCTTCCTTTATTTTAGGCTTAAAATGTAATTAACATTATTAAATGTGTTCAGAAACGAAAGTGGTAAATATTGGACTTTAATAGTTATATTTTCAAAGTATTTATTTTCTTAAGATTTCTAGCAACATTCTTGAGAAATATTTTAATGAACCTAGGAATATAAATAACATTTTTTAAATATTAATCAAACAATATTGGGGCAGGGAAATATTAAATAAAAATTCTTAATCATAAATTAATCTTATCTTCTTAAGTACATTTCATCTGTTTTCTTAATTTAAAAAAATATAATGATTTAAAGTTTATCACATTTTTAGAAACTACGATAAATATCATTCTTAAATTGAAGTTCACTTACTTTAATATTTAAAAAAAAACAAATGTTCAAACACTATTATTCTCGGCGTGTGCATTTATTTATTTATAGTAATTGGTTTTCTGAAACATATAGTGAAGATTCAGCTGTTTAATTTATTATTGCTTCATTTCTTAAAATATGTTTTTTAAATTTAAATTAAATTTCAAAATGAAATTCGAATTACAAAAGGGGAAGAGATTTCACATTTACAGAAGATTTGTTTTGAAATTTGGAATATGAAGAGTTAAACAAAATACATTATAAATCCAAGAATAAATAAATCAAATGTCTGCTTACACGTTACATAAGTAAACAATATATTTACCTTATAATAATAGTATAAAATCTAAGTTAGGTTGACAAAGAAATGAGTACAAATGTTTCTCAATAGCTGATTATTAGTTATTACTTTAAATGTAAGGTAGCCTTTCAAATTCCATCATCCTGCAGCACTTTGCAAAATTAGTCTTTTCATTATTAATAGTATTTAACTCATTTAAAATAAAGTAAATGTTTTGTTTTTCAACGTAGGTTTTTTAAGTCTTTTCATTGTTAATATAAATTAGCAATCTTGTAAATTATGTTGAGAATTGAAATCATTCCTATGAAATCAAAAATACTATAGTACATATAATTTTGATACTTTAAAGCGTAGAATTGCATTGTTTCATACACGTAGCTTTGAAAAAAATCGGAGAAAATTTTGTTGTTTTTGTTACTTATCTCCCATCTGGTCAGACGAAGTCAGACCAGATCAGTAAAACCATTGACTTGAATGATTTTCGATACTAGAAAGGGACTATCACGGATATCTTCCTAGTCCAGTCCAAGGCAGTCCAAGATATACTGAAGTGAAGCCTGTTTTAGCTGGCATTTAGGGTAAATAGGAAATCTTTCATTGCCTCCAGAAAAAGTTAAGTGCCCCCTGGCAAGTCACGACAGACATGTGTTGGACTGGCTGTCACAAGGAAGAGATAATTTATGAAATGGAGGTTGTAACCCTTTTTCTTTATTTTGGGTCTTTTCCCTTGAGAATAATTCTAAATAGGTGTGCTCTGAGGTGAAAGGAACAGGAAGGTCTAGTCCCTTCTTTGCAAGAGGGTCAGCCAATTCATTTCCGTAGATATTGACATGGGATGGGATCCATTGAGAATGCACTTTATGATGAGGGAGATAAATTGACTTTATCTCTTTTATGGGCCCAGTTTTTGAGGTGTTGAATTAAATTACGGCTGGGGCCAGATAGAATCCAGTGGTTTTCGTAGTTACTTTCGCTCATGATTTTTTCTAATCAAATGTCAATGCAATTCGCTTCGAAAAACGGAACAGAAATCTAGGTTGCGTGGTTTTATGAAATGTTTCTCTAGAACTATTTCAATAAAAGTTCCACTGCCTACCTGTATATCTATTTTACTGTCATCAGTGTAGATTGTAATGCCATTTGTGAGCTAATTTAATAAAAATAAAACACTTTATATAAATTTAGTTTTTTAGCAATTTTTCATGTATGAATTCTGCTTCGTAGGATCTACATTTAAAGTATTCAGACAATGAAATATCAACAAAATGTTCAGTATATAATACGTCATGACAGTAAAGGATGTAAAACATCTATAATTTCGATTATTTTAATGAGAGATTGAAATATAAATGTATCTTTTTCATTGCACGTGAGCAAGGGTTCTACATTTCCCTTGTCATTAAATCTATTCAGGTAAATTTGAAGATAACCATATCCAACGAGACATTGAGTCATTTTGTTATCAGTAAAAATATTATACCACAACAATATCGTATTAATTTAAGGGGGAAATGTATTGGTTAAGCACCTTTTATTTGAACTGATGTATTCTTACCCCATCATACTTTCTCTTTTGACCTCTTATAGAAGTATTTTTGGGATACTAACAGCAATGTAAATATCGTGCTAGAAGTCTTTGCAAGAAAATCTGGCCGTTCAGTTTTAAAAAACCCTTTGTCTTCAATAAAATATTCTAAAGTAACCGAGGTGTGTATACGGGTTGCCCAAATGAAAGGTGGGCACATTAGATTGCATCAGAATGAGAGCAGCTATACCAGAGCCACCAAACAGGGACATGATGGATGGTAGGAAGTGTACACCGCATACGATGTTTAACAGTGAAACCCTTTAGTGTTAGAGGAAATTAATGGAAAGTAAAGTCGGGCCGTATAAGGATGCATTCAGATCGGAACAAGGGGCGGTAGAACGGTTTCTGATTACAGGAGGTGAGTTTAAAGCGAACATCTATCGACGAAAAGTGGCAGTCTATGGTAAGTCCTATTAAGGTTGAACAGTTGAATGTTGATGTTGATGCAACACTTGATGTAAAAGTTTTCGAGAAGGGCAGCAAACGATATTGGAATATCCATGAAAATGTTCACCCACACGTCTCGAATGAAACCAAGACAACTTTAGAAAAATCCGTTGGGAAATGTTAGAGCCCCCACATTACAGTCCGGATTTTTCACCCTATGACTTCAAGGCCTTAGACACTTGAGACAGTTTGGTGTATCTTTTTTTGACAAGGAAGTGAAGGATGATGGGCAGTACTTCCCCAAGAATCAATCACGCTCTTTAATAGAGTGACGACATGGACTTGCTACCAAAGCGCTGAGAACTGTGTTACAACACCCAGAGCGATTTATTTTGATTTACAATAAAATCTTTCTTTTTAATGAACGTATCCACTTTTCAATTGAGCAACCTTATATTTATATTTTAGGTGTTTAAGTTATTTTTTAATCGAACGATTATGTTATTGAAAGAAGGAACTAACTTTATAATATCCTAGAATAAAAGAGAACGGGAACAAATCAGATAATCTAAGACAGGTGTCGTCAAACCGTAGCTCGCGAACCTCATGTGGCTCTTTGTATAGACGAATGCAGCTCTTCAAACTTCAAGCTATATGAATTATTAAAAACATGATTATACCTACTAAAAACTATTGTTTTCTTTTTTTTTTTCCTTTACAATTATTTGTTAAAAAGATTTAACTGATTTAGGTCTAAAATAAAACATTTAACTAGCTTAAGGTTTATGTATTAAATTGTTATCTATTTATAAATTGTATTGAAAATCAGTGAAAATATTATAAATTTAATTATAATGAAGTAAAAGTACAATGTATTGGTAGAAATGCCTCAGTGTTGGCTTATGTGCATATATGAGTTAACGAGAATTCT
Source organism: Trichonephila clavata (assembly GCA_019973975.1). Lineage (NCBI taxonomy): Eukaryota > Metazoa > Arthropoda > Arachnida > Araneae > Nephilidae > Trichonephila > Trichonephila clavata. The sequence goes on along the minus strand of BMAO01033642.1, from coordinate 20,602 downwards.
TGAATATGAGGTAGAGATACACATAAACGCCCATCAGAAAAGACAAGAATACATTCCGTATTTTGTGACATGTTTAAGGATTAAGAAAAAAAAGTTGACATAACTTATATACACAGCAACAATCCAAGCCAATTTTAATTTTAGTGTAAACATGAAATTTCTGAATGAAGTTCTAACGGTATTATGTGTAGGAACATTTTTTTCACAATGCTTATAGAATTTTAAATAAAACATTTGGATATTTTGACATTGGTTTTTCTTGTACAGAGCCACAGAAGTAAAAATATCTTCAAAAGTTCTTAGTTTTTTCGAAGGAAGGGAAAATTTCATTTTTTGTAAAGCTTTATTTAAATATAATTAACAAAAATATTAATTGGAGTGCAACAGTCTTGATCACTTCTTAAAGCTCCCCATTCGGTAGCAGTCTCGCATGCGTGTGTAGCTCTTACAAGCGGAGGGCACGGCTAAGGAAATTCATTTTGGGACAAGACTTTGTATAACAGTAGTATTCCATTAGAGTGTTCAACCCTCAAAGTATTAGCTCCAAATGGCCAGTCAATTTGGAGAAAATAGGCTTCAAAATGCATGCTTAGCTTTTATTCAATTAAGTTTTAGTTGCTTCCACAACGAAGTGGCATAGTTGTTAGTGCACCTGTTTTCTCCACGGGCGGATAAGGTTCGAATCACGCGATGTGAACTTTTTTTTTATTTATTTAATTATTTTTTTTAAATTAAATAAATTTATTTAAGAAAGGTTTTTTAATATTAAATGATATTTTATGTAATTATTTTGTATTTTACAAAGTAAAATAATAACTGCATTTATATGAATATGTGAATATTATATTTTATAAATATAATTTATATTAATAAATAATATTTGTAATAAAATGTATTATAATAAATATTAAATGATATTTAATATAAAAATTAGTTACAAATATAGTTTTATTATGTGAAATACAATGTATTATAAATAAAATATCATGTATAATATAAAATAATCTGTAAAATTTATTATTATAATTATTATTATTAAATTAATAATTTTATAATTAATATAGTAAAAATAATATATGTTTTTTTATATGCCACTGCGTTGCTGGAGGTAACTAAAACTTAATTGTATAAAATATAAGCATGAATTTCGAAGTCTATTTTCTCCGCATTGACTGCCCATTCGGCTCTAATACTTTGAGGGTTGAACACCCAAAGGAAGTGCTATTATTGTACCAAGTCTCATCCCAAAATGAATTTCTTTAGTCGTGTCCTCCCTTTGGTTTTTGAGAAAATGGCTCTTTGGTATCTTTAATTTTTTTTCCCCTATAACATAGCTCTTTTTTCTAAAAGCTTGTGGACAACTGATCTGAGACGAAACTAATTTGTTCAATGATCTATTTGATGGTGAATTTTAACTGTAAAAGTTCAGCTAAATAAACCCTGCAATATGATCTCATAAAAATATCTTTATTAATTTGCCTGTGTTAAATTCAATATTGTGAATTCAATTATTCAACAATTAATTATTATGAAATATCGATTTCAAAGTTATTTTATCTTAGTAATATAGATAAAATAAATCAGTAAATTAAGTAAGGAAAGCCGATACCTTAATTATAAAGTTAACTATCTATAGTCCTGTATAACTTTTCTTCTTATTATTATTTTAAATACTTGCATAAATGGCTGTTTATTTAAAAAAATATGCTACTAGGATCAGGCAAAATATTTCGTACCACTGCTATATAAACACTCTCATTCAAGTTAATCATGAATATTTTTCTTTCAAGAAAGCTATAAATCTGTTTCTAATGAAAGTTTTCAACAACATACTTTGATTTCGACGGCCGCTATTAACCAAAACTACTTCGAAAAATATTTACAGCCTAAATATAAAGCATAATCATTTTAATGCATGTTGAGCATACTCTACTCTGGATGGGTAAAACTCCTGATTTACAAAACTCACTTTATTTTAAAATATAATAATGCATTCTATAAGCATTTCTTTCTCAACTATCTTAGATTCCTTAGATCTCCCCCTTTATACATTATTCATTATATTAATATATATGTATATCTGCATACTTACATTATTGCCTTAACCGAAGATGCAGATATTAAAGAAGGTGTAAAAGATAAAAACAGAAGTGAATATAAGATATTTTCTTCATACAATTATATTCTAAGATTTATAATACAATTTTTTTTAAAAAATAGAAATTTAGGTATAGAATTACTTGAAACATTACAGCTCAATATTCCAGACATCCTGCCAAGCTATCAATTATTAAAATGCCTCTTAAAGTACAATTTTCCATTTTTATTTTACCTTAAAAATATTTAATACGCCAAAAAAATAGGAAATTCTTAACATTTATTTATATATTAACAAGATGAAAATTGACAATATTATGTGTCTAAAGTGTCAGAAAACATCATGTGTAACATAACTTCGCTATGAATAGCCATTTGAATTAGAATTTGTAATCCTAGAGAATCTAAGATTCCAATCTTCTCGTTATTTGTACGTATATTTATGTAATATTTCGTAAGGTTTTTCAAAAAGTCACAAAGTGAAATATTCATTTAACTTTTAATGTATTCTGCCCCTATAAAATGATTAGGAAATGAGAATAAAATAAATTTTATGAGAAGAGAAAAGGATACAGCTTCCCTTTCGATAACGAACTTTTCAACTTTCAGTAAAATATTTGAAAGAATACTTCAATAGTAAAAAAATGATAACTTTTCTGTTATTTCTAATACAGCTGACACACACACACACACACACACACAATACAGAGACCATAGTATAGGCCATACATAGATCCAAAAGTTATAAAGATAGAATAATATTAGAGAACTCAGTACAATAATTTACACAGAAAAATCTGAAGTTCAAAGAGGAATTACACAAAAAAAAAGATAAAAGATAAAAAAAATTTAAAAAAGATCAAATCTACAATCTGCTTAAAATATCTTCAGTCTCCCAGTAAGTTGAAAAAACACAGTTCATTGAGAGAACTGATCAGACACGGAGTTGCCAAGCGTTTATCACAGCACAACAGTAACAAAACAGGCTGACAAGACTACCAACTGTTTGTAATCTTTCAAGGCATGGCTATAAACAGGCATGCATTGTAGTTAGTTGAAAGGCAACTGCAGGGCTTCCTCTGAGATAATATAGATGTCACTTTCCCATAGAGCTTATCTCTTATTGTTTGTTTTAGTTGTGTGACAATTACTTAAACTTAAAAATCATGTTTTTTTTTCTTCTTCTGCTGATGCAGATTTAGAAAAACCTGGTCATTTGAAACTTGAATAATATGCTATCATTTTTAGATCAGTTAATCTGCCTTTTCATTTCCGTGGATGCCACAATCGATATAATATCCAATAGATATTCACATATGTACTACAGATGAATCACACACACTGTATCTCATGTAATCACACACATGATATGTAACAACACTGTTCATGTAATACACACACTGTATTCATGTATCTCATGTAATCACACACACTGTATTTCATGTAATCACACACACTGTATTTCATGTAATCACACACACTGTATCTCATGTAATCACACACACTGTATCTCATGTAATCACACACACTGTATTCATGTAATCACACACACTATATCTCATGTAATCACACACACTGTATCTCATGTAATCACGCACTGTTACACTATGCACATCATTGTATCACAAACAAAACTTTTTAAAATTCAATCCAAAAGAGAATGTTTTTTCTTTCTTTATTTTATTTTTATTTAAGCTTTTTTCGTAACAGGAAAAGGTAATAAAAACTGTTTAAAAATAAATGCTGGTTTATTTTTAAAACGATGCTTTTCTTACAACACGCTAATTGACTTAATGTTTTTAAACGCTAAATGTATTTGGTGTTTAAAAATTATTCCAATTCCTCCTATTTTATGTTCAAGCTGTCGGGTTTATTTTAATCATCATTTATAAGTAAATCTCCTTATTTTTCTCGCATTTTGCTGAAAATGTAAGTAAAATGATTTATGTTTATAATATAATTATATAAATAAGATACAATGTTCCTTAAACTGATAGAAATTCCCACGGAAGTTTGCAAGAGCTTCTTACAAATATGTTGTTAACATAGTTCTAGTAAAATAAGAAATAGTTTTGTTGCTCCATAAAATTATAAAATTGATTCATCTCCCTAAGTTTAAAATGTTTTATTATTTAAAATATAAGGATATAATGTAGCAGCGAAATTCAATAAGAAAGTTAAATTTATGAAAGAAAATTGCACACTTTGAAATATATTTAAGTTTAAATATAATACAGTACTCACACATAGATGCATATGCTTAGTTTCAATAAATAGTTTTATTTTATTCGAAAATTAGTTCTAGGAATTATTTCCCATTATTTTCATATAATAACGAAATATACTTCAGGGAGTTTTAATCCTATAAAAGCTTTTGAATAATTGATTTTTTTTTCCAATTTGTTTGAGTATTCCACTTAAATACTAGAACTACACACAAAAGAGAAAATAATTTCATAGTATCATGATTTTAAAAGAAATGAGAAACACGAATTGCTTAGAGAAAGTCTCTTAAAAATAAGCAAAACAAATCATAAAAAATTTATAGAATTTTTGATAAAATGCTGCATTTTACTTCAAATAAATAAATTTAATACTTGTAACATTATATACATATTTAACGTTTCTTGAAGTTAAATCAATTTAAATAAAATAAAAGTATATAAAAGTGTATTATGTGTTGTATCAAAAGAATTTTATCGAAAACATTTTTGGAATTTTTAAATATTTATCAAAAGTTACTACATTTGAATAACATGTAAACGTTTTATTTCAGTGAAATAATATTTATTTTAATACTAAATTCTGCATTTCACATTAATATACTTTCTACCATTTTTTTTATTTTATTTAAAAATAATATTAAATTCTTCAAAGTTTTAACATACAATAATTAACTAAAGTTAATATAATTCATTTCAATTTAATAAAAATATCACAGAATTGTATTTGCAGTAAAAAAAATTTTAATACTGTTGTATATATATATTTAATAATGCATAATAAAATAACAAAATCTACTTTTGAATTGTTAATGATCATTTTTATTGAAGGAATTTTTTCTTACGTTTATTAAATCTAATTTTATATTACATTACGTTCAACGATCAAATTAAAAATTTATGCTTAGTTTTAACTGTGTGTGTGTAATATTTAATATATTGCATTTTAACTACATTAGACTTCATTTTCCAGTAATTCGTAAAATCTGGAAAATGAATTTCTTCAAAAATTACATTTTCTATAATTTTAAAATTATTGCTTTCACATTTATTTTAATATCGTCTATTCTTCCAAAATAAGTGTACCTTTTTTCCTTAGCTGGAATTCTTAATACCCAAACATCTACATAAGTTAACTTGATTTTCACTTGATGTACAACAATAAATTCAAGTTTTGCATTTTTATATTTGTTTATATATTTCTAATAGTAATTTTTAATTCAATTATATTTACTTTTATATCATTAAGTTAATTGTAGGATTATAAAATCAACTGATTGAATCTCAAATTCGTTTTCATTTAAATGTGTATAGACTTAGTAAAAATATTCAGGTATTATTTAAATACTGTACTCAACTATTAGAAATTCAGAAAGGAAAGTTATGTTGAAAGTTTGGAAAAAAAAAACATTAATATAAAATAAGTTTATTTAAAGGAGAAATTATGTTTTTATCTATACATATTTAGAATAAGAATACTAATGTATAGATTATAAAATAATGCATTATTATATAACGTACAATTCTAATAACATGAAAAAATTAATTTAAAAAAATTTTCAAAAAAAAAACACTGGAGAAGTGGCAAACCTGTAGCAGAATTTGCGTTACCCAGGGTGCACCCCGAAGAGGCCAGCTACGTTACACTTTCTTAAGGTATCCGACTACCCTAAAACTGTGAATTTTACCAAAAATTAACAAATTTTTTTATGATTCTGTTTTATTGGCCATCTTATTAGCTTTATAAAAATACCAAGTTTATAATTTTCCGTTTACTAGAACCAAAACTACAAGTGTTTTAGTAAAATCAGATGCCTTTACTTTAAGCAAGATGTCATACTTTAAAACACGTTTTAGTCGAAATGTGATTTTTTGAAAATAATCAAACGGGATCAGCGATTGCTAAAAAAGTTTTGAACATAACTAACTGAAATTTTTTCTGTAAGTTCTGTATAATAGTAGAATTGTTTTAACTTTCAAATTTATCAATCACTGTTTTATTACAAAATTTACAGTCCCTTATGTGAATATAATCACTGTCTTTTTAAGCATTTTCATATAGCAACCAAGATAAAGTGCTCCAGTTTTTGTAAAAAAGAAAATATCTCTTATCCTGAAGGCCATTTCAAAATTGAATAATATAGCAACACATTAAAAAAAATTGAAAAAATTAAAAAAATTTTCATAAATCTTTGGCTCAGAATGGGCCGCGTTTATGCTATTTTTTGTCAAATTTTACCTATTTTTTCCCATTTTAGTAATAATAACTTCTTTTTCTGTTATTAATTTTAGCATGCACTAAACAAATCTAAAAATAACAAAAAAATCTCCATATCTCCTTTTTTTTTTAAAAAAAAGTTGTCGCAACTAGTCGGATACCTTAAAAGATTTTCTTCACAAAATCTCTTTTCAGTGGACACCGGCCCATTGTGACATTGCTGGAAATGAGCATGCTGACTTTATTTCTGAGAAAGGAGCCCTTGTGTGTGTGGTTCAAAGACCCGCTAGTATTTCAACTTTTAATTCCTTAAGACTTTTTCTAATATGACTTTTAAGCATAATTTTAAAATGGAAGCTGCGGAAATGTCGAAGGACAAGAACTGGGCAATCTTGAACAAGGACACGCTGTGAATCTCTGGGGCTCCTACAAAAGCTGCTGTAGCTCCTTTTAGACTTTTGAAAGGCCATGACTGTCTGAGATTGTATCTCTACACAATTGGCATCGCCAACTCACTGGACTGTACTCTGTGTGACTCTGGTCAGTATATGACCCATGAAAATTTGGGAGTGTTCTTTGCACTAATTAGTCTTAATTTAATTGTCAAAAAATTATTGGAGAGCACGTGCACTAATAGCATAAATGTTATTGTAGTGTGTGAAATTTGTAAAATAAATAAAAAAAATTTAATTAAAATTGACCTGAAATTATTATTATTTATATTTATATTGAAGATATTAGGAACGTAACAAATAAAATCATGATACTTATCAGACTTATATACCATAATTTTGGTGTAAATTAAACGTAATTTTTTGGAAAATTAAAAACTTTTATGGAATAATATTGCATTATTATGCATCAGTTCTAATGAAATAAATAAAATATATTTAAAAAAAATTTAACTGAAATTATTATTAGTTCATATTTATATTGAAGATATTTGGAAAGTATTAAATAAAACCATTATACTTATTAAACGTATGTACCATAATTTTGGTATAAATTCAAAATTTTGTGGTGTAAAACCCATAATTATCTAATTAATAAATTCGAATTTCATTGTAGTTATGCAAACATTTATAGAAAAAAAGAACGAATAGATGTTCAACTATAAACAATTCTTAAGTTATAAACTATGCTTCCAACCAGTAGCGTATCTACCAATGGGCTAGGCGCACCGCTGCACCGGGGCCCTCAAGCTCAGGAAGGCCCCTCGGACCCTGACGACCAAGCAAGCCAAATTTGCTATAATTTCTCTCAAATTGAAGATATAACTATAAAAGGTTGCAAAATATAACTATAATAGTGTTGAATTTTTTCAGAATTCCCCTAAATTCTTTTCGTTGTTTGTCCAGTGTTGCGAACTTAACTTATTGAAAAGTTTAATGTTGTTTTCAATTTTTTCATTTTCTTTTAACTGTTACTTGAAAATAAACTTCAAGTTCCATGCAAAATCTTACCGTACTTATTATTAGATCTTAAAAAACCTACACAAGAAGCAATTCCTTCCTAGTTACATTCTATTTTTAATAACAATATGATTCGTAATAAGCTAGTTTCCTGTTTCAGTGTTTTGCAATCTTCTCGTATCTGTAATACATTGATGTAATTTTCTCCTCCCCTCTCTTTGTTCTTTTGCAGATGTGTTTTTTAATAATTATAATAATATTGTATTCTATTTTCTTATTCAAGCATATTTTTGTATCATTTCCCTATCCATCTCGGTGGACCATTTTGTAGCTCTCAACCCTCTGGTGGTTGAGTTCGGTCTTCCAGAATAAATAAATAAATAGCTAAGGATTCCCAAATGGCGTTTTGTAGCGTAGCAATACTTTTCTGCTTCCTTTTAAAGTCAGGAAGTACTTGAACGCATATGAATTCTATTGGATAAATTATAAAACTAAAATTGTGGGTACAAAAAAAAGAAACCTAGTGGTGCTTTTAAGTGCAAACAACCCCAAGAAAGAGAAGATAGTAAACAAAATTTGTAGCTTTGTATATTTAAAAAATTTATATAATTTTACTTAATAAAATCCAACCAAGATAAAACCCTCTATTTTTTTTCTGCACGAGGGCCTTTTGATACCTATTACGCCACTGCTTTCAACCTCTCTTTAGTCTAAAAAACAATTTTAAAAAATAATTTGGTTTCCTTTATTTAAAAATTACTTGTGAAAAATTTTAAATTTTCCTGGGCCTCACAATTATTATGCAATACTCTCAGTAACAGTAGACAAAATATAGACAATAACAGTGTTTTTTCGGACATAATTGATCTTTATCGAAAGATATTCGGAATAAATATAAAATATTTGCAAGCGAACGAAAATAAAATGAAATATTATTCCTTATACTTCGTTAGACTCAATATAGCCCAAGAGAAATCCAAAATTGTCAAAAATCAATACTAAGGCTAAAAATATGCAATTATAAATTCTTCTATTATTGTCTTTTTAAACGAAGATGTTCTAAAAAAAGAATAAAAGTTATTTACTGCCGTTTAAGGATAGAGTTAATTAGCTTAAAATTTGTAATGATTAATTTTTAGTCCAAATTTCCACTTTCCTTTCCTTTTCCACCCATTCAAAAATTAATAAAGACAATTTTTAGATATATTAGTTGTTTACATGTGAAAGATTTCAATAAATAGCATTTTATTTTCCTTATAAATATCCAGCTAGATCCTCGGTTATATTTTTACGAAATTTCACCACAAATCTAATAATTAATTTATAAATCAATAATTCAAGTTATTTTTATATTTTTCCATAAAAAAGTAATGGGTAAATTTTTTACATGCATGTTAGAAATTTACTACACTTTTACAGCAATTTATCTAAACTTAAAATATTTAACATGAATTTTATGTTTGGGTAAACTAATAAGATGTTACAAAATACATAAACCGATATATATTTTGTTAAAAAGTATATTATTATTTCTAAAAGAAAAATTACTGTGTATACATGAAAGAAACGAGTTAAAGTTTAATTTTTCCTTTACTTTTCTTCAGATAAAGCTTCAATACCTCTTGTGAAAAAAATAATAATGTATCAAACATAAAATGTGCAGTTTGTAGTACGTTGATATCTTAATATATTTCCTGGTTTACATTGTAAGTGTTTTGAAAAATCGAGGACATGCAATGCTAAAAACAAACAGAAGCATTCGATCCTTTTTTTAAAATGTGGTTCCTTGTAAATATGCAGTTTATATATGACAATGAACCTAATGGGAAATAAAAGTACTGGAAACATTATTCTGTCTTACTTTAAAAGAATGAGAGGAGTCATCATATACAATATTGTAAGAAAATTTGTTGTTACTTTTAAACTGAAATAAAAATATTATTTGAGTAGCAGATAAGCAGCATTATAAAAGAAAGATATATTTTCAAGAGTATGATACAATATACACTGTTTTAAAAAAGCAACTGTTGTTTTCTCTTTGCAAAACTGTTAAGCAATAAAAAACTGTTTTCCTTTACAAGAACAAGCAGGAAAAAATTTTAATATAGTTTTTATTTAAACAAAAATATATATTTTAACTAGAAACATTTTTAAGTAATTTTATTTATTTCTTCAACAAAATATTTCAAAGTTTTTAAATTATCTACTTTAAACAAATAATTGATATATTGGTCTGACTTTAATTTTATAAATGCAATTTTTCGCTTGAATTTGAAAATTTCTAAGAGTGAAAACGAAATTAAAACCTCGTGTCTCTTGCTTGAAATATTTTTCTGCTTACAATTTTTCTTTGTTATTGATGTTATCTTTGTAGACATAATACCTCTTCAAATGAATAAATTTAAAACAACGTTAAACACTCAGTTTAAAGTTGTTATAAACGCGCACACACACATTTAATACTTAATTTTTAGTGTGTGTGTGTGTGTGTGTGTGTGGTGTGTGTGTGTGTGTGTGTGTGTGTGTGTGTGTGTGTGTGTGTGTGTGTGTGTGTGGTGTGTGTGTGTGTGTGTGTGTGTGTGTGTGTGTGTGTGTGTGTGTGTGTGTGTGTGTGTGTGTGTGTGTGTGTGTGTGTGTGTGTGTGTGTGTGTGTGTGTGTGCGGTTGACGAAACAGCGATATGTATATAAAGATATTTTTACTGATAGGCTTTTCCATTCTTTGACCTAAAAAAAATTTTCTTTGATAAAAATACTTCGGAAAATTTTAGAGTTTCGTAACCCTTGGTGGTCCCCCCCCCCCAAAGTCCCAAGCAGGCAGAGAATCAATCCTATTATTGATGTCGAACCATTTTTTAAACCCTGTTGAAAGGGGACAGCCTGTCACGTGACCTAACGTTGACAAACGGCAGTTGTCTACCCTGCTCTGAAAAATGCAGAGGACGTTAATCAAAACCTTTAAAAAGATGAAATTTCATATCTCTAAAAAGTTTTCTGCAGATAAGTCTATCGTTTGAACTGAAAGAGACGTCTTATTAGAGATTTAATTAATGGGATGATTAATTTTAGTTTTTCTACTACTGTATATGCAAAAGATAAGTAATAGTATCTTCCAAAAGTATTAATTGCCAGTTAAATATTTCAAAAATAATACTGCATTGCAGGAGCTGAAAAAAAGTTGCTATAATTAACTTTCACTGTTGGAGTAAAATGTCTCTCAGTTAAAAGCAGCATTCATACTTAAAATTGCATTAAAAAGTAGCATTAGGGCCTTCTTATTGTACTGGAGAATAAGTTAGCAAACTTATTATAAGTTACAATAATCATCATAAAACGTATAAAATTACAAATGTGTTTTAAGTATAATCAAATCAATCCAAAAACAATTGATATTTAAAACATTTTTAACAACTTAAGTGAGTTTAATTGTGATTCAAGGGTTTTAAACCGGTTCTCACCCGTATTTCTCTTAAGAGAACCAAGACGTTTTTCACCTTCGAAAAATGGATTTTTTGATTTTTATCTTAAAAAAAGGTACATTTAATGCTCATCCCAAAAATGTATAACATGTATAGGTTTAAAGTTTAATACCCGAGTAATTGCAGTTTAAAATGTAAACAACAGCTATGGCGGTTACAACAAATGTCTTTGTATCTGGAGAAAAGTATATCTACAAACATTCCCTCACAGAACTAGTTATTTTCAAGATTAAAAACGTAATTACAAACATATACATAATTTTTAAACATGTATTTAGAAACTTAACTGCAAAAAAACTTTTACTAAAATGTTTGCTGATCGTACCCAGAACCCAAATGAAAGCTTCAATAACTGTGTATGGAATCAAGTTTCAAAAAACACAATTGTGAGCAAAAAAAATTTGCAAATTGGTGTAATGGACGCAGTGAAATGCTTTAATGAAGATGCACATGCAGGAACAAATTTATTAAAAGCACTAAAAATAAATCCTGGGATAAACACTTGTGAAGGTCTTCGAAAAATTGACAAAGTTAGAATTTGTGAAGCCGAGATTACAGTTTAAAAAGCAAGCAAAGAGGCCAAGACTATTGAAAGACAAATAGTATATTAAGAAAAATATGTAAGTTGTGTGACACAATTTTTTTGCTTAAGGAGTCTTTTTGTTTTTGAAAACAATGTTCCTTCGAAAATCGAAATTTTGCTTGTTTTGCGTCATGTTGAACGTTCCGGTTCCCTTACTAATCTCTGAGACTAATTTACATCAATGTTTGGTATGATAACCTTGACTCCTTTAACTTTATTACTCTAAAACGTTTAATAAGCTTTATTACTCTAAAAGTTTAATGAATAAGATAAAGGTGTAGGGAGAAATGATAGAAAAGGCATAGAAGACAGCTTTACAGAAGTGTTACAGAGGTCAGAGCAGCCTCTGAAGAAATTGGAACGCATCTTGCCTAAATTAATGTCATTACGAGCCTATAGTTTAATGCAGTGATTCTCCAATTTTTAGCGCAAGTGACCCAATTTTAAATCATAATTTTCATCCCCCCCCCTTCTAAAGAAGAAAATGAATTGGATACAATAATAATGTACTTGGAAGCTGAAGCTACAATACGCCTTTAAGGAGTTTCGAATACTTGCCAAAACGTTTTGTTAAAAAAATGAAGATATGGACATTTTTTATGGTTTTTAGATTTGCTATGTACATTTTAAGAAAAATATGCTGAAATTAATAGAAGAAAAAGAAATTATTATAACTAAAATAGGAAAAACTTGGTAACAATTTTAAAAAAATAACATAAAAGGGGCCCATTCTGTTCCAAAAGTTTATGACCAATTTTTCAACTCTTATGTGATTCTATGTTATTCATTTTTGAAATGACCTTCAGGATGAGAGATATTTTAATTTTTGCAAGAACAAGAGCACTTTCTCTTTGTTATTGTTATAAAATTGCTAAAAATACAGTCATTATATTACCATAAGGGATAGTAAATTGTGTTACAAAATGGTGATTGATAAATCTGAAGGTTCAAACACTTCTACTATTATACAGAACATACACAGAAAATTTCAGTTAATTATTTTCAAATCTTTTTGAGCAATGGCTGTGTCTTTGTTTGACAATTTTTAAAAAAACACATTTCGAGTAAAACGCGTTTTAAAATGTGGCATATATATATATATATATATATATATATATCTTGTTTAAAGTAATAGCATCTGATTTTAAAAAAATACTAGCAGTTTTTGTTCTAGTGAACGTAAAATAATAACTTGGTATTTTTATAAAGCTAATATATGGCCTTTAAAATAAAATCGTAAGGAAATGTTAATTTTCGGCAAAATTCACAATTTTAGGGTAGTCGGGTATCTTAATTATAAACCATACAAATTATCAAGATAAGTATTAAATTTTGATTACAAGCCCATGGGAATCACAAGTAATTATTAAATATGTTATTCATCTTAGTATTCTAAATTAATTATTAAATACATTAAGCAGTACGGGTACATTTATAAGTTTATTATATCTGTGTAAAAGTGTATTTTATTTTTTTGTATTATGTCAGAATATATTTTCTTTCGCTTCCTTTCTTTAAATTAATAATTTTTTTGAAAAATCTTTCATTTTCGACTTTTAGATATGCTCCCCCCCCCCCCATGTAGGATTATCAACCCGCTCCCTAGAGAGATGCTCCCCACAGTTTGAGGAATAATTGGTTTAGAGATCACGATGCATGTAGCTATTAATAAAACCCTTATTTATCAGAGCCTAAGTTAAAACGCTCTACATGCTTACTAGATTTTGATATTGATTATTCAAAGTTTGGATGAATTCATCAAATAATAAGTATGCGTATATTAACTAAACGTATCTTTACTAACAACGAAGTGCAATCGAAAAAAGTTAACAGAATTTTGCAAAGAATAATAGTTTTCGGAATTGTGACTAATTCCATCTCAGTATGATAGAATTTCAAATACCTCTAGTTTCAATATTTTTAATATTTATATTTTGTTTAACCTTCTCAAAAACTTTTATTAACATTCAAAATATTTGTTTAGCTTATAGATCTCAATTATTGAGCATTGTATACTAATTATTGAATAAAACAACAATGTGTGGACAAACTTTTTATATCCTTTTATAGCTATAGAGATACTTTATTAAATGCACCTTGTACCTTTAATGTATGAATTCACAAACGTTATTTTTTTAATTTAATCCTTTTTTATTCAAATATGCTATATCCTATATCTATTCATAAGAAGTTAGTAAATATCCCAGTAGTTTAAATTCAAATACATCAACTGCATATATCAGGGATAGCGAACCAATGACACTCCACCGAACAAAACGGATTGCAATTTAATTCAAAATATCAAAGTTCAATATGAAGTATTACGAACCAACTCGAGTGATCGGTCGCAGTTTTCAGCGAAATTTTCTCAGTTCAAAGAATTATCGGAAACGCTCAAGTTTATTAAATACTCTGATGTGACTTCATTTAATAAACTGAACTTATCCCAATGCGATTGATTGAAAATTGAAAAATTTGAAATGAACTGATTGATTTCCAACCTAGTTCAATGTGGATTCCAAAATTTATTGAAAGAAAGGTGAAAGCTGGTACTGATTGAAACAGAAATATTAACAAGCAGTATAAGTAAAAATGCAAGTAATGAAATTTTGGAAGCATGGAATTCAAGTTCAGACACATTTAACTGTTTGAAGAAGCTGTGTCCCACGCTTTTCCAACCATTATGTTCATCTACCTATGCCTGCAGTCATTATTTTCAGAGATGGATTACATTAAAAACTCGCTTAGGAACCGTTTGGCAGATGACTCCAATTCAGCATGCATTCTGCTAAAAGTAACATCTAATATAAGTTATTTGCCATCTAATCTGCAACAGAAAATATTATTATTGCTATTGTTATTTTAATATGAATTACACGTATAATAAAAAAAATTACTATAAAGGACAAATGTAGTTTTTTGTAGTAAATAAAGAGTTTTTATTGTTAGAATTTAGTTTTATTAATTTCCCAATAGTGATAAGTCAAAATTATTTAACGGCACGTCTATATCTCGTTATATATTTCTTTAGAAAAACAGGCACGTTGATCCAAAAAGGTTTACGACCCCTAGCACGTATCATGAACCAAAAGTCTCTTGCTGTATATCCAATAGAAAATTTCCTGATATGTTTGTGATATTTACTATTTTTATTCAAAAATGGGTGGAATTATGTGAGCTTCAAAAAAGCGTCAGCTGATGGTACATAGTGTTATAGAAAATAGGGGTGGATCCTAGCAGGGCACACTTCTTAGCGCCAAAAAATATTGCAATAAAGTTTACAATATGGGAACCTTGTAAATTTTAGGGAATAGTAACCCTATTCGGGTCGGATTTTTTGGACAGCGGTCATTTTTTTTCTGATGGTCAACTTGAAGAAGTGTAAGATTTTTCGAGAAGGTGGAATTTGAGGAATGAGTGGATTTTTTCCTTTTTTTTTAAATGAAACAATTACTGAGAGAATATTTGTTAGAGAGAAAGGGAGATGCGTTGATAAATTCAATTTGGACAATGCTTTTTCTCACTATTGCAACTTAGAAGCAATGGTTTTTCTGTTTTCTTCTTGAAGCCATTATGGATACCATGTTTTCTTTTTTGAAGGTCGACAAATGGATATTTTTTTAATGAAAGATGTAAGAAAGAAATGCTTGCTTTGTGAATAAGTGAACGATTGAAAATATTTTGATAGGTATAGATGTCCGAAATATGAAAATAATTTGTTTTTGAGAGAAATGGAGATCGTTAGTTCATCAGCCTAAGGCATTCATATTGGATTTCTTTTCCTACTGTAGCGTTTTAGAAGCGACACTTTTTCAGTTTTTCTTGTTGAAGCTGTTTTAGAAACCGCGTATTCTTCGTAAAAACACGACAAATGGATTTTTTTTCTGAGTAAAGTGTAAGAAAGTAATAATTGTTTTTTGTGTGAATGAAGGATTGATAGAATCTTGTAATGGATTGAAATTTGCATTTTAAATCTTATTTTTGATTTAATGTCCATTTTAGAAACCACATTTTTTCGATGTTTTTCCTCTCTTGACGCCATTTTGAAACCACGTTTTTCCTCCTTGTTTACGTCTCTGGCGCCATTTTGAAAAATGTGGTTTTTTACTTAGCGCCATTTGACGAAACACTTTTGTCGCCAAATACAGCAGTGTACTGTGCTAGGATTTTACCAAAAATAGAGTATTGGTGTTCAACATTTGCCCTCTCATGGAACCCCTCCATTTAAGTAGAGCATTCATTTATATAATATTTAAATAAAATTAAGACTTTATAGGTATTTTAAGAAGTATTTAAGTATTTTAATATAAAGTATTTATATTAAAATTTTTAACACAATATTAATGTAATTTACGCATTAATTTGTGCTTCAAGTGTCATCTATCATTGCATTATATTTAGTGGCTAGGATATGTGTTTAATTTTTTTTTACACAAGTATTTGTGACGCAAAAAACACAATCAGTCATGTCAGTCTGACGCAAAAAAACACAATCTTCACCTGAGGAACCGGGAAATACAAAGGGGCAACAGACAAATGGTCATCAAAGAGACAACGTTACAGGGGATACATGCAGAGACAATACAACACAAAACATGAAAGCTTCAACCTGTTTGCTACAGGACTTTAGATAGTTTTTGAATTGTCGAGAGTTTTGTAAGATAACTTCGAATTATTGCATGTTGTAGTCTGGCCAGCCACAGATTTTACTTCGAAATATCGAGTGTACCAAAACGCATTGTTTTAGTTCGAAATACCAAGAGTTTTTCTAGGGTCTGAGCATATACTTCGAATTAGAGAGAGGTTCATATTATCGAAAGTTAGAATTAACGAAAGTCGATTATTCAGAAAGACAGGATGTTTATAACAGTTCGAGAAACTTCTGTGCATTCTGCAACTAAGCGATCAAAAATTTAGAATCTGTTTCTGCTTAAATCCTCGTTAAAAAAAGTCGAACCAGTTGCCAATAATTTGTTCGTTTTCTTTCATTGTCAAGCCTTCAGATTTATCCACTCATTTCAGATGTTTTTTCAAAAATGTTCTGTTTTAAGCATTTTTCCCCTTATCAGAAAATGAGAAAAAAATTGCTTTATTGCATTCCATTTCCACTCAAAAAAAAAAAAATTTAGCAAAAGATTGCCCTTTCTCGTGCACCTGGGTTCCCGGGAAATAGTAAGATTTCCTTACTTTTTTGTATTCCCGGGAATTATAGTTCGTTTCACGAAGCTTAAATAATATATGAGGTAGCTATTCTTGACTTGATTTGGATTTCAATCGCGGATAAATTTTAGCTGACTATACTACAGCAATTTACGAACTTCCATACCGAACTTCAAGGACGGAGGAATTTTCGTTACCATAGTAGCGGAGTAAGAGTGCAGTAAAAGAAAGAGTAACACCCACGAAGTGTTAGAGAGAATTTGTCCAGCTTGTTGTTGGAAAGTGTACAGCCATGAAACTTATTCGTCATGATCAGTTCGTGTCTGTCTATCTTCGTCAAAAAAAGGTATTTAGTTTGGGCCGTGGGTAGCCTAGTGGTTAGAGCATCGGTCTCCAGACTGAAAGGCCTGGGTTCGATACCCGATGCCACCAAATATCCTCCGAGTACACACGGAGAACGTGCTCGTTAAATCAGGGGGTCCGAATGGTGTCGCCATCTGTCATGTTGTACCGAGCAAAATCGCGCTGTCATCTTAATGAGGCTCAAAGCTAAGGCTAACGACAGGCATAAAATTCTAGCCCTTAGCCACGATGAATTTGGTGGACCTTGATCTGATGTTACTGTCGATCAGGTGGCATAAGCAACAACAACAGTTTTTAATAGAATTGTATTCCGTAGTCTATCAGCATCTGATCTAAGTTATGAGATCTTGATTTATGTGGAATTGAAAACAATTCGATTTCGAATACAATTATTTTGCATTTGAATTTTTGTAATAATTTCTTTCTTTAAAATAATTATTTATTCTTTCAAAGTACTTGTTTCTGCAGGTTTTGTTAGTAACTACATTTGAAAAATATTTACCAAAACATCTGGAGGATTTCATTAGAGTACAAAGGCAAAATTTAAAATTTCTGATTGCCTCACAAAATTACACTAGTTTTACGGGGAGCACTCGAATGAAAATATATTTGACACACTATTTACTCTTTTAAACCTTTTTCAGTTAATGACATACATTTTTAATTTTTAATACAATCACAAACGCTTAAAAATCTGAAAATTAATCAGTTGAAGCTAAATCGAAAACTGAAAGGAAAAACGGTATTTTCCTTTCTTCATTATAATTATTATTAATATTACTTAAAAAAACTTGTCTTTAATGTGTTTTTTTCCTTTTTTGAAATTTTGGGAATTCCCTGAACGGCAATTACAATCCCGGGAATGGAAAAAGCCGTTAAATCAGAAAACCTCGTTACAAGGAACAAAAAAAAAGTTTTCCTTTTTTTTACACAAAGAACATGCGTGAGTCATTTCCATTTACTATTATTTTTTCTTCCGGGGTTCTGAGAGGAGGAGATGATTTCAACAATAAAATTAGAACCATTTTTCACCTCAAACTCAATATCAGTCAAGAAACTCAAAATACACCGAAGAAATTGGAAGCCGTTTTGAAAGATGTGAAGGAGAAAAAGAATATATTTGTGAATTGGACCACAAGACTTTTTTTCTAGAATAAAAAATATTTAATCACCATACAACGCATATGTAAATAAACATATTCAACTCTAAGACATTAAAAAATAAAGTCAGTCTGCCCTAAACTAAATGCATCACAAAAAAGAATTTAAAACAAAAATATCAAATATATTTGAATATCAACTAATAAAATGTAATATTTTATATTGTATGCGCTTTCAATTTATTTCTGCCCTTTAATATAAGTGTAAGTTGATTCAAATGAAATTCCTTTTCGTGTACAATAGCCACGTGAATTATGTAATTTTACATAATTTTATCTATGAACTACCCTAACTTTCTGCATTTTTTCTGGGTGTACTGACATAATAACTACTTTTTAAAATACGTTTATTTTAACGTTTATTTATACGTTTTTATTAACAATATTTTTAAATATGATTGTTGTATAAGTTTGACAAATATTTACAATGTAAATTAAGGCTAAAATGTCTATAAATGTTTGTAAGAAATGGAACACCACCGCGCATGCGTGACGTGCACTTTGCCCTCTGCACTGATGCTGAAAGTGTACAAATAGAGGGCTGTAGCGCGGACGCTGAAATAAGTTAATGATTTTTTGTTAGTGGCGTTTAGTGAGACCTAAGTATGCCTCTACGACGAAATAAGGGGAAATTCCAACAACTTACGGAATTTCAACGAATGAGGATTATCAGCCTTCGAGAAGGAGGACTTTCCTATCGCGTAATAGGAGCTCGTGCGCAGAGGAAACAGATCTACAATGATGCGAGTTTGAAAGAAGTGGACAGACGAGCACCAAACAACTCGAAAAACTAAAAAGTGGACGAGGGAAGGTGACGTCAGCACATGACGATCAAACTCTGCTCCGCAGGGTGTTGAATGACCGCACAGCTTCCTCCAGGCAGTTGGCAGCACGTTGGTCTACTGCTACAGGTGTACTAATGACGGCTTCGTCTACGTCTGCTGCACCGTGGATTGCGTGCAAGGGTACCCTTATACAGGATTCTCCTCACGGCAAACCATCAACGGCTGTGTCTGCAATAGGCTCTTGAGCACAGAGCCTGGCAAGCTGATTGGCATCAAGTTGTCTTTTTAAATGAATCATACTTCAATTTGTGGGACCATGATGGCCAATTCGTGTTAGACGCTATGCCGTTGAACACTGCAGTGCTACAGCCCGAAGTCGTTCCCTTTCTTCATGGCATCCCTGGAGCTACCCATTAGCAGGATAATGCACGCCCACATGCTACAAAGATTGCTCGAGACTTCTGTTCAGCTGACAAAAGCTGGTGACAGCTTCTGACAGCTGGTGGGGATTGTTTCAGGGATTGACAGCACTAATAAGGAAAACACACGTCCTTCTCTAATTTCTTTCCTGTACCGTTGGCTTTCGCTGCACATCATCATCAAATAAAGACCTCGCTTTCGAATATTATAAATATTATTATATGTATTACTAGAGACAAAAAACTCCCAGAATGGTCCCCAACATTCCCGTAGGTGTTCCTTGGTGGGGATTGTTTCAGGGATTGGCAGCACTAATAAGGAAAACACACGTCCTGCTCTAATTCCTTTCCTGTACCGTTGGCTTTCGCTGCACATCATCATCAAATAAAGACCTCGCTTTCATATATTATAATAATTATTATATGTATTACTAAAGACGAAAAACTCCCAGAATGGTCCCCAGCATTCCCGCAGGTGTTCCTTGGTGGGGATTGTTTCAGAGATTGGCAGCACTAATAAGGAAAACACACATCCATCTGGAATTCCTTTTCTGTACCGTTGGCGTTAGCTGCACATCATCATCATCAGATAAATACCTCGCTTTCATATATTATAATTATTATTATATGTACTACTAGAGACAAAAAGTTCCCAGAATGGTTCCCAGCATTCCCGCAGGTGTTCCTTGTTGGGGATTGTTTCAGG
>BMAO01033641.1:0-46689 GCA_019973975.1 Trichonephila clavata | reverse complement strand
TATTTGCAGGGCTGACATCTACCCGACGTCAAGTTTCGGTGTAATAATCTGCGAATACTGAATAGACAAGGATGTGACACATAAGAATTTAATGACGACAATAGCAATACACAACATTACAACTGTACGATAAGTACATCTAAAGTAAGAACAGAACCGCAACAAAAAATGACGTCATTCGCTGCTGATTGGTTGGAGAGGGGATGCCATTCGCAACATCCTCCCCTTTTGATAAGCTGGATAGCTTTCAAAAACATCAGTTAAATTCAACAAGTTCAGTTTGTCGGGTTTCTTCACTGGACGACCACATCTGGTCACCTGAGGTTTCACAGTAGCTTTTAAAGTATCAGGATCAGCACAGTTTATGGACGAATCAATCTGTTGAACTTTTTGGAGAGGAAGACTTGTTACACTATTCCCACTCACCTCAAGCGGAAACACACGTTGAATTGGACGAATTAAAGTACAAGACTGAGTCCTTAGTTTTACAGTTCTCACCAGTCCATCCTTTCCTGGATCAATTTTATTACACGAGCCAAAGGCCATTGAAGACGTTTTTTCCAATCGTCCCAATCAAAACTATGTCACCTTCACAAATGTTTGACGACTGAGGATGTTGTTTTTGTCGTTGAATCAATTGTCCAAGGTATTCGTTCCTAAATCGCTTTTTAGCTCATCTTAAACTTTTACGGAAGTGATTAGCATCCCGGATCTCTAAATCTTTAGTCTCGGCAGTTTGTATTTCAAACAGGAACATTGCAGGCGTAATTGGAGTTAAATCCTGCATATCTTCAGACAGATATGTCAATGGACGTAAATTAACAACTTTTTCACATTCGCATAAAATCGTTAGCAATTCTTCATATGTAAATATGGCCTTTCCTAAGGTTCTCCTGAGAAGCTCTTTCACTGTTCTTACAAGCCTCTCCCAAAAACCTCCCCACCAGGCAGCTGTGGGAGGTATAAATTTCCACGTTATACGTTGTATCTCTGCATATCGAGAAACTTCGTTCCAATCTATAGCAGCTAATTCGTTATAGGCTCCTCTGAAATTTGTACCATTGTCTGAATATATTATACGAGGTCTTCCTCTTCTGGACACAAAACGACGAAAAGATAATAGGAAGGCATCAGTAGTGAGAGAGGAAACTAATTCGAGGAGCAAAGCATGATAGATGGCATAAGTATAGAGGACAACCCAAATCTTTCCACCCCGTTTAATGTACAGGGGACCAGCCAAATCTACACCTACCACTTCAAACATTGCTGCATCTTTCACTCTTTCAGCTGGTAGAGAAACAGGATCAGTCATGGGAGATTTACTTTTAAATCTACGACATTTAACACAGGCATTCCATATCTTTCAAACAGTTCCCCTACTACCACTGTCCAATATTTCTCACGTATTATGCTTAAAAGCAACTACTTCCGTGCATGATGATTCTTTAAATGAAAATGCTCTACAAGTCCTTGCGGAATATACAATCAGGTAGTAAGATTGGCGAAAGAAAAGAAGGTGCATCTATGCGTTCTGTTATTCGCGTTTTCACGCGAATAATGTTATTATCATCTCTGAATACACACAGGTTTGAAATTAACTTTTCATCTGCAAAACTCTGAGCTTGAACACATCAGATCAGCTGGATTTCAGTACTCTCTAGCTCACCTAAAGGTTATTGCCCCTTTTTTTTCTGTCACTGATTTTGATTCTAACATTACGAAGAAATCTAAAAACCCAGGGAACTAATCTTAAGATTGAATGAAATTTTGAAAATTTCCTAACATACCATATGGCAACTTTTCCTCCGACAGATTTAAATTACACAGTTTAACTTTTTTTTCTATCCAATGAAATTTCAGAAGTATCATAATCAGGTAGCTTTGTGATGGGCCAAATATCTGGTGACTCTATCAACCGCAATGGACGTTCCCATCAAAGTGACTTAACTAAATGCCAAAACAACTAGGTGAACATCCTCGAGAAATTAAATCGGCCGGATTAATTTTCCAAGGCACATGACACTCATCACTGTTAGGAAAGAGATTTCTTATTTCTTTAATCCTATTCGAAATGAAAACTGTCCAACCTCCCTTTTCCTTAACCAATCAGTGCAACATAGAATCACTCCAAAAGATGGTTTCCATTTCAGTAATATCAAGAGATTCCTGATACCGAATGTGCCAACTTGGCACCAATACAACACTCCATTAGCTCTAATTTGCGGTTTGTTACCTGCCTCAATGGAGCTACTCTCGCTTTTGCCTAACAAGTGCACCTTTACACCTTGCAAAGTGTTCGATCTAAAAATATGCAAGTAGCATGAACTTCCTTACATGCAACAACAAAAACATGCATTTGTGTGCTATCGTTAATTTCAAAATAACGAGGAATTTCCACATCTGAAAGTATCTTTATTTCATTCCACCATTTAAAAAAGGGTTCACTTCTCATCTGCAAGATGAGTCCCATGATAATTTTAATTTCCATGTGTTTTGCAACTATATGTTGGGTGTTATCACAAAACACAACATATCTATTGGATCAACATTTTTTTTGGACAGTTGCTAAAACACAAGTCTTTTAGTTATTTTAGTTTCACGTGATAAACTTTCAAATCAATTTTACACTTCAAAGTGTCCTTATCACGATCCAAATTATCCCTAATAATTTCGTTGTACCTGTACTTTTGATATGTGTTTACTTTCTACATTACTTTCCCAATTACGTAAATTAAAACACCCACGTGACAAAATTTCCCTAGATTTTAAAACAAATTTTTTTGTTGTGCAACATCATTCACTCCCGTAACGCAATTATCTACATAAACGAAAGTTTTAACTTAGAGCCTAGTTGAGAATCCTCTGCTGGCACATTTTCCAACAAGTGCGTAATACTGCAGCTAACAAGAAGGGACTCGACGATACACCAAAAACCACTCGGCAATGACGATAAACAATTTCCTCTCCCTCGTCAGGGTGAAAGAATTTCAAAAAATCTCTATGCTTAGGGGCAATTCCCAACTGAAGGAATTCTTTCTCTATATCGGCAGAAAGTCCGATCGGGTAACTACGAAACCTGTCTAAAATATCTGGTATTTGCTCAATTAAATTTGGACCTTTATACAATAAGTCATTTAGCGAACTCTGGCCAGTTTCACGAGCTGAAGCATCGAAAACTGGACGAATTTTACTCGTTATGCTATCCTTTTTCACTATTGGTCAATGCGGCAAAAAATATGAATTTTCGCTTTCCCCTTCAATTTTTTCTATAATTTCTAATTTTTCCCATTCTTTATAAATACAGCTTTATAATCATCTAGAAGCCCATTCTGTTGTGCGCGTTCACACATCTTTTTATGCCGCTTCCATGTCAATTCCTTGTTGGAAGACAGATTTACTACATCCGATTTAAAAGGCAAACAAAGTTCGTATCTACCATCCGGCAGAATTTTCATACTGTTTTTAAATTCTTCAATCACCTTTAAATGTTCATTTTTTTCATTTAACTTTTGAATTGGGTCAAAAAATTCCAATGCTTTCGAGATTCCATAATTCATTAACAGACAACTCTTTAACAAATAAAGAAATAACACTTAAAACAGTATCACACTCTTCATTACATTTACCAAATATTTCCTGCTTTCCAGTCAAACAAAACCTAAGCGAGTTCTTAATAAAAACAAACCCGATTCCAATTCAATAGAACCTCCCATAAATAGCAAACCCGCCACATTCGCTCCTAGCAATAAATCTATTTCGTAATCCTCATATGCAAGATCAGACAAAATAATCCCCCTTCTATTCAATTCATTAATTACAACAGGGTTACACACACACACACACACACTAACTTTTGGCACTTTGCCACAAATCTTTTTCTCTGAAAACAGTTCGACGCGAAGAGAGAATGATTCATCCAGCGAACATATTAACAATTCATAAACATCGTGCGATTGGTTTTGCGTTTTTCTCCCTCCGAAAAGCTGATGTTGCATTTTTATCTTATTATTTGATTTAAGGCCTAATTTTTGAATAACATGTTTTGAAATATAAGAGTATTGAGATCCGCTGTCGATCAAAGCTCTAACTTTGATTATTTTTTATCAGCACAAACATTAACAACTAAAGTCATAAGAAACACATTATTTTTACTACAACTGTTAGATAATGAATTTGTCTCAATACCAGAAGATTTCTGATTAACATTGCTTTTCGCTTGATCACACATTAAATAATGATGCGGTTTTGCACAATACAAGCACGAATTTTTTACCTTACAGTTCGTGGAAAAATGAAAAACAGAAAAACAACCAAAACAGGCTCTGTTTCTCAAAACACATTTTTCTTTTCATCTAAAGTCATTTTTCTAGCTTCTAAACATTCCTTAGAGGGATGTTTTTATTGCAAAATATGCATAATAAATTTCACTTACCTGTGCCATTCCTATCATATGTGCTTACCAAGGTAGCTGCAGAGTTGAACCTATCCGGTTTATTGACATCTCTTTTCTTTTGATTGACAGGAGCTGAAAAATTATTCCTAGGAAGTTCAATCATTTCGTCATTTTTAACTTCTTGTTTAAGGAAGTTCGTTAATAATTTCAAAGTCCGACCTTCACCCGGAGTATCCTCTTTTAAATTTTTGCTTCTTTCAAATGCTAATAATATGTCTTCAGGTAGACATGATTCCACTAAAGGACTCAAAAATTCGCCATACTTGTCCTGTGTCCGTCCCAGGCTCTCCAGAGCTCGTATCTTCGCTTCCAGTTCATCATATAACGCTGGGAGATCTGTTTTAGAGCGTCCTGTAGCTGCGTTTTTCATGACCATTGACAGTAAATCTCTTACAAAGATTTGCACCAGGAGATCTCTTCCGAAACGTTCTTGAAGTTGAGCTATTGCTTTTGGATAGTTGTCCGCTGTTGCGGGAAAGCTCTCGACAACTCGAGCCGCCTTTGAATTTTGCACAACGGCCTGCAACAGGTATTGGAACTTGTCCTCGTTCGGCAAACTTTCATCTTCACGAATCTTTTTAAATTGACTCCAAAATGTCAAATAATCCTTAGAATTGCCGTCGAACTTTTTGTGCTCTATTTTCGGAAGCTTGAACTTTCTTTTTTCTGGGACATCTTTATTTTCGTTTTCTTTCACAGACAGTCTTTCAATTCTAGCACAAAGTTCGGAAAATTTATCTTGGTATTTTTCCGCTTTTATGAAGTCTTCTTCATATGCTACGTCACAGTTTTCCTCTGCTAAAATTAAATTCGCTATATCCGATTGGCACTGTTCTAAGCGAGAAAATTTGGCGCCTATTTGTAGTTTCAAAATCGAAAGTTCAGTTAAATCCGGAACTTCTTTTGTAAGCTCCTCTTCGACAGTTTTAGCGCTTAGCGTAAACAATGTACGCAGCGATTTTCGTTGTGTTTTTAACTGTGTCACATCCATTTTTCTCTCAGGCTAAAAATAACAAACTGAAACCGAAACTTCGCCCCACGTTTGGGCGCCAAATAAATTATGAAGCTGTAAACTCACAGCAGCACAATTCTTTAAAATATTATTGCAGGGCTGACATCTACCCGACGTCAAGTTTCGGTGTAAATAATCTGCGAATACTGAATAGACAAGAATGTGACATATAAAGCATTTAATGACAACAATAGCAATACACAACGTTACAACTGTACGATTAAGTACATCTAAAGTAAGAACAGAACCGCAACAAAAAATGACGTCATTCGCTGCTGATTGGTTGGAGAGGGGATGCCATTCGCAACAATAATTTTATTTTTTCAATTACATGAATAACTAGTTGTCAATTATTTTTGAAAATGCTACTTTTTATTTCTTAAAAAATGTTAATTTTTTAAAAATTTTTAGCCTCTTAAAGTTATTTATGTTTCTTAGATTATTGCAAAGAAAAGTTAGTATGGATTTGAAAATCTATTTCCTTGTTGATTTTTAATAATTTTTCTCAAAAAACCTGAAAAAAAACAAAATATTTTTGAGATTTCAGCCTTAAAAATCCATACTTAATTTTATAGAACATACGTTTGGGAGTATATACAAAAAATTTCACTACTCTGTGAACAGAAAAAAAGTCTTAGGGATTAGAACTTTTATACCTTCAAAACTGAAATTCTGAGAAAAATGCATTTAAAATTTGTTAAGGCATATAAAACAAAAACTTACAATGCCCGTAATTTTTAATATGTTATTTTCCAATTTATAATCTAAATTAAAACACTATTTTAATTTTACATGACTGAAAATAATTTTTCAATTCGACGTAAAATTTTGCAAAATATTGATAGCATTTGTTACCACAAGATTACTCAGTTTAATCATTTAATTATTGGCATAAATATGCAATTAAAATATGATATCCTGGTGATTATATTTGATTTCAATATATTGTAATGTGTGGGTTGAAAAAAATAGCTCAAATATTGTATTAATATAATATTAATACATGTACATTATATTATATTCAGAAAGTTATTCTTAAAAGGTATTACTCTATTAACATGTTGTTCGTTTTCCTTCGTTTACCTATAGGTGTTGTTTTCCACTAATGTAAAAAGATGCATTTTCCATTAGAAAACCATTTAGTTTTTCAAGACATTGGGCTAACTAATGAGCATAAAATTATCTCGTGGAGTCCGAAATAGTAAACAATATAATATTCACAATCTAGAGTAGAAAGTATATATATAAAGTTAAAATGTTTCATTTTTCTTTTATTATTTTATAATAAAAGTTTAAAAAATATTGAAAAATAAGTTATGTTGTATGAATAAAATTTTCAGTGCTAATGAATAGGGGGGGGGGGGTGAGCTATAGATACTTGTAACTTGTAAACTTCACAGAGAATGTGAATCCATTTTGCATACACATTTGTTTCTTCTAGATTTCTTATGGTGATTCGTGGAACCCCTGAGTATGCCCTGTGGAACCCCAGGGTACCGTGGAACACAGTTTGAAGACCACTGCTTTAGGATGTTCAACCCTCAATGTAACAGCGCCGAATGGGCGGAATTTGGAGAAAATAGCAATCGAAATTCATACTGTATAGTTCATTTTATACAATTAAGTTTTAATCAGCTCCAGCGATGCAGTGGCAGAGATGTAATAGCGCACCAGCTTTTTTTGCGATCGGTCAGGGTTGAATCGCTCGGCAGACTTGCTTTTTTTCCAATTCATTAAGTTATTTTTAAAATTAAGTAATTTTTCTTATCAAATATTTTGTATAATTACAAAATAATTACAATAATAGAGAACATCATAAACAATTTTACATATTATAAAACTATTTTTTTTATAAAATTATTTGTAATATATTTGTAAAATTGTGACGGATCTATACAGTTTCCCCTAACCTCCTCAATATTTCCTTAAAGTATGTTATTTATTTCATCCAATCTCCACCGGGAGCCAAAGCGGGATTTATGCAAATGAGATATATTATATAAGTTCGGGTTTCGCGAGTTAACAAAAAAAGAAAAGTGAAGAATTAGAAGAGTGAAGTCAAATGAATTGAAGCATCGGTAGATCAACACGCAGTTGTTGACAGTAGTAGATAGCAGTTAAGTGACGAGCTACGCCGTAGATTGAAATTGGAAAAGATTCCGTATTACCGAGTGTGGATCCGTCTCCATTATCCGATCCAGACAGTAAGGAATTCATCACCACGACGGAACAGCCGATGTTAAAAGGATAAGGTTAGTGATTTAGAATATTGTGAATACGTGTACGTGTTTTAGCTGTAATTGTACATGTTTGATCTTTCGTGGATTCAGTCGCGATTCCGTAGTTCCGCTAGTAGTAACTCCTTCTCATACTCCACTGTGTTTTATTTCTCTTAAATTTGAATTGTGATATTATATCCTTCTGTGATTAATAAGCATCAATAAATATAGTGATTGCAAATATGTCTCACGATGATTCCAATCCGCCTACACGTCCAGAAACATTTAATGGTAGACGGGGAGATGATAATCTGAGGGGGGATGTAATTCACGACAAAATATAAGTTAAATATTTATATAATTATAGTAATTGTTTTAGTTTTTAAAATATGAAATAATTGCATAAAATATTTAATAAGCATTTTTTAAATAAATTTATTTAATTGTAAAAATAATTAAATGAATTGATAAAAAACAAA
This sequence comes from Trichonephila clavata, assembly GCA_019973975.1. Lineage (NCBI taxonomy): Eukaryota > Metazoa > Arthropoda > Arachnida > Araneae > Nephilidae > Trichonephila > Trichonephila clavata. The sequence continues at coordinate 38,526 of BMAO01033641.1, read as the reverse complement.
GCAAGTAGATCGCGCGACTCGAACCCAACCCTGACCAGACCGCGCGAAATGCAGGTGCACTACCACCTATGCCACTGCATCGCTGGAGCTGAATAAAACTAAATTGTATAAAAGTTAAGTATGAATTTCGAAGGCTATTTTCTTGGAACTAATATTGAATATATTATCTCAAAATTTCTGTTCGACGCTATTATATTCAGGGTTGAACACCCTAAAAGAGTATTACTATTACACAAAATCTCCCTCAAATGAATTTTCTTAGTCATGCCCTCTCCGTTGTTAGATAAACAGTTACAGGAGCAACTAAGAAAAGATACACAATATAATATTACCACAATGTCCTCAAACGTGTTATTGTGGTAGTACAGTATTTAGCTATGAGCAGAGGCGAATTAAAGTAGTTGGGGGCCCCTGGCGGTAAAAGTTTTGAGGCCCATAGGCTCAAGAGTCGAACCACTAAAATAGTAAAAAGAGTCACTTATATATATATATATATATATATATATATATATATATATATATATATATATATATATATACTTTAAATTCTCAAAATAAAATATATTGATTACAATAAAACTCATCGGTTAAAGAAAAATCTTAACTGTATGCAAAAAAATTAAGAGCTTACAGTTTGATTTCTCTTTGAGAAATTCATCAATTATTTTTACAATATCCATTTTGCCCAAAACATTTTATTCTGTATATAACATGGCCATTTCTGAATATATATATTTGGGCTTGGGACCCAAACCTGAGTTTGCAGCGGGCACTAATATTCTTTGTTACGCCACTGGTGGAATCCATGAAGCTTGGGGCCCTTCCCGGTGCTGGGGGCCCCTGGCGGCCGCCAGGTCCGACACCCGCTTAATCCGCCTCTGGCTATGAGAGGTTTAGAATTTAGAGGTACCGAGGAAGTTTTTGGTTCTCCTCATAATGGTAATTTTATGGGTGCCCTGGAACTGCTAGCAGAGAGCTCGACCCATTCATTCGTGAATATTACGACTGTGAGAATTACGACTAAAATCGTTAATATCGTACTTACCAAAAACTATATATTAACAAATAATCGAGATCATGGGCAAGCAAATAATTTAAACAATTACAACTCAAATAAATATTGTTGACACAAAGTTCTATTCTATTGTGATAGATTCAACACCAAATTTGTCCCACAATGGCCAATTTGCTATTGTACTACGATATTGTTTTCGAGGAAAAGTTATGAAAGATGTGTCTCATTAATATATATTAGTAGTCACACCGGATTATACTTATTTAATTCTCTACAAGAATTTTTAGAAACAAATGGACTGCTATTGGATAATTGTAGGGGACAGATATTTGACAACGCTGCCAATACGTCCGGTTGATATAATGATGTGCAAGCTCTTCTAAAAGGAAAAAAAAATTCGCTAATTATGTGCCGTGTGCTGCACATTCTCTTAGTCTGGTAGGTGCAGAATCAATTAAGGTTGCAACTGAAATAGTGAACTTCTTTGGTTTAGTGCAACAATGTTTTCTTTTCCGCTTCGACCCGTAGGTGGAAATCATGAAATTAAACTGAAAGTTACCTTAAAAGGTTTAAGTCAGACCAGATGGTCTTGTCACTACGATGCTGTTGAAGCCTTAAAAGATAAATATAGTAATAACATAAATATTCTTAAAACATTTAGTGACAATGAAAATAAAAAAATTGATTTCCGAAAAAACGCAGCAATTTTTTTAATAAATTAACAAAACTTGAAATTGCAATTTTAATTATATTTTAGGAAGAAATTTTTGAAAGATTTAATTTTTTCAGTTAATAAACAATTACAAACTCCTGGTTTGGACATCTGTGAAGGAAATAGTGGCTGCGGTAGCCTAGTGGTCGAGGTATCGGATCGTGGCTGGCATGTCATGAGTTCGAGACCAATACCACTAATGACCCGCCGTGAATGAACATTGCCCATGAACCCGAACGATGCACATTAAATCTATCGAGAGCTCAAACGTCCTTCCGTTGGTGTGGTAGTTAGGAAAGGGGGTACCAGCTGAGGTGTCGTCCTCGTCACTTGACCATGGCTCAAAATTACGAGGTCTGTCACCAAAAGCCCTCGTGTAGCTGAATAGTGCGACGTTAATATTCACTCATTGTGAAGGAAATAATTATGTCATTAAAAACGTTCATCTACATAAACAATGTAGATGAATCAAATAAAAAAAACTAAAGGAGTATCAAGACCCAGAGAAAAAATTAAGTCCTAGTGTAGAAATACAATATAGTGATGTGAACAAGAGACGGGTGGGTTATTTCAAAATTTGCAGATAAATTGACAGAAAAATCCCTGTATGGGACAGAAAATTTTAAAAGGGACACGCTTATTGTTGCGTTAGATAAGCTAATCCTTAATTTAAATAGAAGTCAAGTATATGCAGAATATATGGTAAGAAATTAAAATTTTTGATGGATTTGCAAGATCAATGTAAGGGGAACGTCCACCTGAAAAGCGTACGCGCTATTATTGATTACTATTAAGGTGATGTAGACCAACATTTAGTAAATGAAGGTGTTCAACTCAAAACTTATCTATAGATAAGTTTTGAGTTGAGACTATTGTAAAACGAACTGAGCTATCCTATACTTGTGATATGTTAAATTTAATTTCTGAAAAGAAACTTTGTCGTAGCCTCTCGCTACCCCTAAGATTCTCAACTCCCCTTCGGGTATTACCCGAATCTGAACGTGTTGACTGGTTGAATAATTCAGTAGTCATTTTAACAAATCAATCTTATTTATTGATTTTTCTTAATTAAAGATATTTACACAAATACTATTCAATTTTAAGAACGATAAAACACAGTGGAGAATGAGAAGGGTTCAATAATCGTGAACGACGGAATCGATCTGAATCTACGAAAGATCGACGCGTACAATTACAGCTACACACTTATACTTAATTGTAATCTATAAAACTAACCTGATTTCGTATGCTATGGCAGGTTCGTCTAGTTGGTTCTTTAAGATCTTGATTGGGTCAACTTGAAGTAGGATTCCTTCTTTAAGAGGCGACTTATTTCTCAGCTATTCCCGCAGTTCTTCTACGAACTAATTTTATCCACAACGGTGCGTTGGATTCTATTCACAACATCTACGTTTACATTTGAAAACACTTTCTCATTTCATTTAATTCTCTATTCTAACTCTCTAAACCTGAACTTATATAAAATATCTCATTTGCATAAATCACGCTTTGGCTCCCGGTGGAGATTGGTTGAAATAAATAAAACATTAAAGAATATATGAGAAGGTTAGTGAAACGCGTAAGAACTCGTCACAACCCCCCCTCAGAGAAAAAAGCGTGACTTTTTGAAGGTCTAAACGACCTGAAAGAACTCACGTAATACACCTAACGCCTGAAAAACACTGAACCTGCACAAAATTTTAACTCACTAACTTTAGAATGCCTGAAAAAACTGAACTTGCAGAAAATTTTAACTCACTAACTTTAGAAATTTTAATTAAACTAGCACACAGAAATGACTACTCAAAGGGTACTCTCCACTTCATTTTATTCTTCTTTTACATAAATTCCCTACAGTGCATCCCATTCGGGCGAAGATCAGGGTAAAACCTTCCTTTAAGGAAAAAACCCTGATCATGCACTTTACTTAAGTGCTAATAAATATAAAAAAATTTTACAATAACATCTTCGTATGACATCAATCTTTCATCTCATCACTATGTTCAGGGACTGCTGCCCTGAAAGGAAACCTTGTCAATTTTCTTTCTAAAACATGACATTAAATGCACAGAACCTTATACAACTTCCTTATTGACATAAATATGGCATACATTATATTATATATATATAGTCTCATAACAAAATAACCTTTATCTGGTTTCATTTTCAAAAAATTCCCAATCAATCGCGCTGCGCTGTTAATGTTTTTGTTAGTATTCCTAATTACGCCGCGCCCCGAAACCAGACACTACTTATACATCTTAATAATTACACAAAAATATATACATTTTTTATATACAATATATTACAACAAACAATACAAGTAATCTCACATATAAAGCCTCGTCTTTAAAGTGTAGCAAAACAAATGCAATTCAACAAATGTTTTTCCACAATTTGGAAAAAAATTAAATACAAAAGTTTTTTCAATCGATATGAAAATGCACACAACGCAGTGACACTTTTGTACGCTAATATTACCAAAAAAAAAGACTAGCCCACATAGAAAGTACTCTGAACTGTCTGTCAGAGGAAAAATAAACAAATTAGAATTATACAACCTGGCTAGTCTTTAGATCCAATCTGCATAGACTTTGTCTCCAACCACGGCCTCTGTACTGGATGACCTTGTCCTAGGGCTGTCCTCTCTGCGCTCCCACCTTCTGAGTCTCCTCTTCCATTGAGTTCGCTGAAGCTGATATGCTCCGGCTGAGGCGTTCCTTTCATCTGAGGGATTCTGATTCTGGCTGCTGTCCACTCGACGTCGGCTCCGGAGGTTGGAAGGGCTGTTCCGTTCGTGCTGGACTGGACGGGATCTGTTGCATTTGAATCTGCGGGATGGTCCTGGAATTGTTTCTTCCGATTTCCTCTCCGATTCCACTTTTCTATACCGCTTTCTTGAGGGACGAGACGGCATTGACGAGGCCAACTCTCTTTTCATTGGATGCCTGGGCCTCCGGTCTCTTCTTCCTCTGTATGTTCTCAACCCAAGATTCGGGCTTTCCTCTTTTCTCCCTTTCCGTCCAACGTGGCGTCTTTTTCCTGCAATTGTACTTACCACCCCCCCGAAGAAACAGTCGAATCCGTCCGCACACGCTTTTCCCTTCTCACCTCCTCTCCAACGCGTCTATTCGTAACTACATCTCCACTACCTTCCAAATTTCCTTATTCTGATCCTCTACGACAATTCCCATCACTTTCTGATTGCACTAATCTCGGCTGCCTATCATCCGACCTGTCTGATGCTACTGCATTATGATCACTACTTCCCGCAATTTCCGATTCGGCAACACTGTCCTCTGATTCTCTTTGATGGTAAATTCTCACCTGATCCACATTCACATTTATTCTTTTACGAAACTTTAATATTACTAAATTATTATTTTTCACACTCAAAACTTTATAAGGGCCCTCAAACTTTGGCATAAATTTACCCCCCATTTTCTTACTCGCCGAACTCAACGAGTGAGTTTGAACCAACACTAGGTCATCAACCTTCACATTAACTTCACGCCTCTTCTTATAATATTTCGCCCACTTCTCGTGCTGGCGCTTTGTATGTATCCTAGCCTCTTCAAACCACTTTTCTATATTTCCATTAACTAAGTCTGATCCATCAGTTACCATTACTAATTTCTGAAATGGAGTGATTAATTTTCGACCTAAAAATAATTCCGCCGGTGTTTTACCCGTTGTCTCATGTACTGCTGTCCTTACAGCGTAACTAAACTCACGCAGAAATTGGTCCCAGTTAGTGTGATTATCCACGACAAAACTTGAAATCATTTTTAGAAGAGTACGATTAACTCTTTCCGTTTGATTAGTTTGTGGACGATATACCACAATTTTAACGTGTTTTATGTTCAACCTGCGACATACTTGCTCAAAAACTTCAGATATCATTTGTGGGCCATTATCACTGATTAATTTAACTGGAGCTCCATAACGCGAAATATAATTCTCAAAAAATGCATTGGCAATTGCTTTAGCCGAAGCTTTCCTTAAGGGAACTATTTCAACCCATTTAGAAAAATTATCTGTTATTACTAAAATAAATTTATAACGTTCCGGACTAGTTGCAGGGTATGGGCCTAATAAATCTAAAGATACGATTTCATTCGGAAAATTCGTTACTATCGGAATTAATAGACCAGCTGGTAATCTGTTCTTATAATTGCATTTTTGACATTGGTCACAGGTTGCTACATATTTATAAATATATTTCCGCATGTACGGAAAATAACACGCGTCTTTTAATTTTAAGTAGGTTTTCTTTTTGCCTAGATGGCCCGCCATCGGCGAGTCATGGAATTCTCGCATAACATCTTTACGTAATGTTTTGGGTATAAATACCCTTAATTCACCTAGTGTGGTTGTATATTTTGCATAATATAACAACCCATTTATTAACTTAAAGTCGCGGGACCAATTTCTACAGATTGACTCATTAATGGAACTATCGTCAGGATTTTCTAAAAACCGCAAGATATGACCTAACTCCCGATCATTCCTCTGTTCCTCTCTCAACTGTTCCCTAGACGATAATACTAACGACCTAATCACCGCACAAGACACCTTTGCTTCTTCATTACTTTCTATAACGGGTTTCTAGACAATATATCAGCCACTACATTTTGCGTACCTGGGCGATGTTCCCATTCCACATTAAAATTTGCCAACTTAAGCGTCCACCTTATCATTCTAGACGACAAATTCTTCCCATTCGTTAATTTGGTAAGTGCAGCATGGTCTGTTATCACCTTAACCGGCAAGGATCCGAAATAAGTGCGATATTTATTTAACGCCCATATGACAGCCAAACATTCAAGTTCCGTCACACTATAATTTCTCTTAGCGCGGTTTAATGTTCTTGAGGCAAACGCAATAGGCCTATTATTCTGTGTCAAAACTGCTCCTACTCCCACTGAACTAGCATCCGTATAAGGTTCAAGGGCTTTGAAAAAATCTGGTAATTGTAACACGGGAGCTTCCGTCACTGTTTTCTTAATACGATCAAAGGCTTCCTGCGCTGATTCCGACCAACGGAACTTAGAATTTTTCTGTTTTAAACCATAGAAGGGTTCACACAAGTCTGCGTAGTTCTTAATAAACTTTTGATACCAACCCGTCATTCCTAAAAATTTTGCTATTTGTTTTGCCGTTTTCGGAGGCTTCATTTCAATAATTGCTTTTACCTTTTCCTCATCTGTTCTAACTCCTTCTTTCCTACTCATATCCCAACCTCGTCTAGCAAAATTATTACTCGAACCCTGGGTTTCTCTGCAGCTATGACGTTCCTCATACCGGTCTACCAACTCTAACAACTGAATTTTCGTTGTGGGGTTTCGAACTTCTAAATAATCCATAATTTGGGGTTCAAGTCGCCTTACTATGTGATCGACCAATTTTAGCTCATCATAATTCAAATTTAAAGTCTTATGGACTTTTAATAGCTGGTAAATAAAGTTTGACGGGGCCTCTCCGCTGCTTCGATGGAAAAAGCTAAGCATCTAACTCCGATTTATTCCGTACTACTAGAAAACTATCCGACAACATCTTTTTAAGCGTTGCGAATGCAGTCGCTTCTTCATTTACGCACTCAAATCCAATGACCTCGAACCAGTCTAATGCTCTCCCAATTAAATGACTCTTTAAATACGCACACGCCAGATTCGCCGGTATTTGATAGTAGGCTATATTATCATCAATATTGTTAATAAACTCAGACACATTTTCGTTACCCTAAAAAATAATTCCGGCAGAACTCTAAATCCTGCACTTGCTCTTAATTCCGGTATTTCGGTTGGGCGCCAGTGTCGTAGCCTCTCGCTACCCCTAAGATTCTCAACTCCCCTTCGGGTATTACCCGAATCTGAACGTGTTGACTGGTTAAATAATTCAGTAGTCATTTTAACAAATCAATCTTATTTATTGATTTTTCTTAATTAAAGATATTTACACAAATACTATTCAATTTTAAGAACAATAAAACACAGTGGAGAATGAGAAGGGTTCAATAATCGTGAACGACGGAATCCGATCTGAATCTACGAAAGATCGACGCGTACAATTACAGCTACACACTTAAACTTAATTGTAATCTATAAAACTAACCTGATTTCTTATGCTATGGCAGGTTTGTCTAGTTGGTTCTTTAAGATCTTGATTGGGTCAACTTGAAGTAGGATTCCTTCTTTAAGAGGCGACTTATTTCTCAGCTACTCCCGCAGTTCTTCTACGAACTAATTTTATCCACAACGGTGCGTTGGATTCTATTCACAACATCTACGTTTACATTTGAAAACACTTTTTCATTTCATTTCATTCTCTATTCTAACTCGCTAAACCTGAACTTATATAAAATATCTCATTTGCATGAATCACGCTTTGGCTCCCGGTGGAGATTGGTTGAAATAAATAAAACATTAAAGAATATATGAGAAGGTTAGTGAAACGCGTAAGAACCCGTCACAACTTGTTGACGTTTTTCCAATTTTGTATACCATTTTAAAGATTTTAATCACGCTCCCTATTACTAGTGAAGCGGAACGTGCATTCTCTAAAATGTCCTATATAGAAATATAGGACACTGATAAATACTAGACTTATTTATTTATTTATTTCTAGTAATACTAATCTCACTAAAGACTTAAAATGTGATGAGAATATAAAAGAATTTGCAGCACAAAAGTCTAGAAAACATTTTTTTGTAAATTATGTTATTGTTTATAATGTATTTAAATTGTTTGAAATAAAAAAAAAACCTTAAGTTTCATATATTTTAAATTTTCTCCCATAAAAATCTTCATTAGGAAAATGGCAAAATTTTAATTATTTGGGGGCCTTCAGATATCATTAGCCCAGGGTCCCCTAAGGCCACGGTCCGGCCCTGCTCTGACGATTTTTAAAGTTTTAAAAAGAGTCTGAAATATTTCTGAGCATTTCGAATTCGAAGAATTTTAATTTTGCAAACATACACAGATCAGGGTACCACTTCTGTGATCTATTCTGAATGCTCTGTATGTGTTAAGTATGTAGTTGATTACCTACATTTTTTTTTTCAATTCCTACTATTAGTTCACACTCTCTCGATATTTATTTATCTTATTCAAATTTTCAATCATTAGTAAAATACATTTTAAAGTGCTCGATTGAGCTGAAATTTTATATACATGATTATTTTGGTTGACAATGCAGTAATTTAACTGTAACAAAAATTAATTGATTAAAACTAATTATTCTAAGAATTATAAATACATTCATGTTGGCATCATTTTTGGCGACATAGCGACCATTTTGGCGACTTGTGTCCAAAATTGAAAAGGTTTTTTCTCACGTTTTAAAACATTCAGTTGAACTGAAATTTGAAACACATTTGTTTTGGATAACAATGCAATACTTTAATGATAATTAATGAAAATTAATTGCCACTTAATGTTGTGATTCTGTCATATGTATACACATATTTATATTAATTGTAATTATTTGATAAAAAGTAACTAAAATAAATTTTTCTTACCTAAGAAGGAATTGACTTATTTTTTTATAATACTTGTTTTTGTTACTTTAAGATTATTATCAACAATTTTACAAGCACTATAGACAAAAATTTGAAACTGAACTGTCTTAATAAAGAAATTTGTTCTGTTAAATTTTATTGGAATAAAATTTCAATCTTAACTTTTGCCATCCATTTAGTAGCAATACAAAATACTTTTTAATTTATAGAAATATCATCATAACTTTGTTCATTTCATTTCCTGACTGTGTATATAATGTTAATATATATCTATAAATTTTCTATGCTGCAGTCATTTGAATTTTTTTTTGTACTGTATGTTGATAAATGTGTTGACTTCATAGCATTTCAATTTTGCAGACACGAAAAAACAAACCAGGGTACTACTTCTGAGACCTATTCTGATTTTCTAACTGATGAATAAGTACACAGTTGAACTCACCTACATTTTTTTTTCTTTTATATCTTTATATAATTACTTTCACTAATTTAACAAGCACGTTAGATAAGAATTTGAAACTGAATTGGCTCATTAAAGTCATTGTTTTATAATTTTCAAAACAATACACTTACAAAAACAAGTAAATTAATGAAGTTCATATGTACTTTAAGAGAAATATGCATCCATAAATGTATAATGCTGTATGGTGCAGAACATACAATATATTTTAATAATTTGTGAGATTCATATTCCACTATTTTTCCAGAAATCAGGGAATAAATCAGTTCGATACTGAAGAGCATGATCATATAGAAATTGAGAAGCAAGTATCAATCTATATTCTTAAAATACTGATTGCATTAACTTTTCCTAATATTAAAAAAACAGCTACGATATATATAAAAGAAAATTTCTAATTATCAATTTTACTATACTACAACTGACATTTTAAATTTCCCAATATTTTTATTTTACGTCTTTATAAGCTGAAAATCCATGAGTAGTAGTTACATATACATGCATAATTATGTAAAAAAAATTTTTAAAATTCTTTTAATACAGGGATAGTGAATGTTACATTCTGATTAAGGCCAGCACTTTCCATTCCTTCCTGGATAAGCTTGCCTTTCACAAAACAGAATAGAAGCAGAAGGATATTGTACAGAAAAATAAATGCATTGCAAATAACATTAAGTGATTTGCATATGAAAACCTTAACAGAGGGTTTCATTGCAAAAGATTTCTTAGTGTATTCAATGTTTTAAATATTGATAATACCTTAATGTCCCCCCAAAATAATATTTTGCAAGCCATTGATATGTTTTTGGTAAAATTAAGGAAAGGTAAGTCCAACACACACACACAATAGAACATATGTTTAGTTAATCTAAATTTTACTTATTTTACACATCTTCACAGTAGTTAACAGAGGTACTTCAGTATTTAATTATCTAAAAAAATTAGGACACAAAAATCTGATATGTAATCATACATGTTGTATCAAAAACAAGTATACATACATATAAATCAAAAATTGTTGTTTTTAATAATTTTAGAATATTACAGAGAAAAAGAAAAAACATTTTTGAGAAGCATTCACTATAGAAAGGGAAAAATATTTTAATTTACTACAGCTTCGTTAATGTTTATACTTGATAATTTTAATCAAGTACCATTTTTAAACATTAGAAGCCAAAATTATCATTTGCCATTTATAAAATTACATGTAAAAAAAAATTATGCAAGATTTTGAAAGTCTTTACTCGCTGCACTATTTTAGGTAAAAGATATGATTTGTCGAGAATTGAATTCCAAATATGATAATAAATTAGGGAATTAAAATTTTTTAATTAAAATATTTGTATAATAGAATATGTTTATGTCCATATATGGAATATAAAAGTCCTGCTCACTCGTACATGATCAAAATAAAAAAGTCATTTTTGAATCCATAATTCTTTTACAAAAAAAGTAATAATTGTAATAAATTTGTGTGGTATCTATTAGCAGAACATTTGTTTTTCAGAGTTTGACTGTGGTATAAACCTATCACTCAGATATACAAATTGTTTTACTATGGATAGAATTTATAATTCTACCCATAGGCCATGTACAGACTGGAATTTCTGAGTCCTTTAATAGGACTAGGATACCTGGTAGTACATTTGGCTGTTTAAATAGCCATTTGCTTCGTTGTTGTAGATGACTTAAGTAAGAATTTTGCCATCTTTTCCACATGATTTGTACTAGCTTTTGGCACCTTTGCCACCTATTAAGGATATTATCCCTTTTGTCAAATAAATTTTCTTCTGGGAGAGAATTGAGCGGTTTTCCTATCAAAAAATGCCCAGAAGTGAGCACTTCGAAATTATCTGTATCAGTAGATAAAGGGGTAAGTGGTCGAGAATTCAGTATGTATTCAGTTTGAATAATTATTGTAAGAAATTCTTCAAGCGTTAATTGTTCGGTACCTGCGACTCGTTTTAAATGATACTTAAAAGACTTAACTCCTGTTTCCCAAAGGCCACCAAAGTTGGGAGCTCGAGGAGGCAAGAATTTCCAATTAGTGCCCTCAGAGGCTAAGAAATTTGAAATATCTTCAGATTTTGAAACTAGTTTTTCAAGCTTTTCAGTTCTGTGGAAGCTCCAACAAAGTTTGTAGCGTTATCGCTGAAAATTGTTGAACTTCTGCCATGACGAGCAAAGAATCTTCTTAAAGTCGCGATTAGAGCTGATGAGGTTAAGTCTGATACAAATTCTAAGTGCACAGCTTTAGTAACTATACACACAAATATACATACACTTTATTGAGAATGCCCTTTCTTTGTCCTTTATATTTTATTAAAAATGGTCCACACAGGTCTAGACCTACTTTAGAAAAAGGAATGCTAGGTATTATTCTCTCAGGAGGAAGATCTCGCATAATTTGCTTAGAGATAATTGGTTTATTTTTAAAGCATTTTACACAGGCCTGCACCACTTGTCACGCAATATATCTGCTATTAAGTGGCCAGTATTTTTGACGAATAGTATTTAATAAGGCTTGTAGCCCAACATGAAAATCTCGTTTGTGATAATATTGAAATATCATTTTAACTAGTTTGTCATTTGCAGGTAAAGTGATAGGATGTCGTTGGTCATAATTCAAATTTGAATTAATTAACCTTCCTCCTTCTCTAATTACACCCTTTTTATCCATAAAAGAATTTAAGGATTTAAGAATTTAATTTTGCTTGAGTGAGGAATTGAAGATTCCTTAGACAGAGCAGCAATTTCAGTAACAAAATATCTTACCTGAAGGGTTTTAAACAACCAACCTTCTGCTCTGGCAAACTCCTCTGTCGTAAGAAAACCTGTTTTTTTCTCATATCTACAATTGTATATAAACCTAAAAATAAATGGTAAAATTCGAATTAATTTTTGAAAGTCATTTGTTAAATTTAGCAAATGTTCGAAAAAGTCTGAGTTATGGGTTGTTAAAGTCACTTTGGATACAGTTTTTAGTTCAGCACAGTAGAGTTTGTCTGATGAAATGATGGGGATCTCCACAGCGTCTTATGTTGAAATGTCTAGGGTTGAAGGTTCAGGTCCACTCCATCAGAGTTCACAAGCTGCAATTGTCTTTGCATCTAAACCTCGGGAAAGGGCATCTGCGGGGTTGCACTCTGAAGAAATGTGTCGCCACTGGAAGTCCTTCGACAACTGCTGGATTTGGGAAACTTTGTTGGCAAGGAATTTTTTCAGCAAAAGAGGAGAGGTGTTAATCCACGACAAGGCGATAGATGAGTCTGCCCACGGCCTCACGGAATCAACTCTTTCCTTTAGAGCTGCAAGGACTTTGTTAGTAAGCTTCACAAGAAGGAGACATGCTGCCAATTCGGGTCTTGGAATGATCATCATCTTCAACTGTGCCACGCGTGATTTACTGCAGAGTAGTTGACTTCTTGTTTCCCCTGTTTTGGACACAGCTTGAAAATGTAAACTACAGCACCATAGGCCTTTGAAGAGGCGTCAGCAAAAACTTGCACAATAATAGATTTAACACTAGTTAATAGAACACATCTTGGCACACTGATGGCCTCTAAATATTGCAGTGTACCGATAAAGGCTTCCCATTGCTGGGAGAGTTCTGAAGGTAGAATTTCATTCCATGTTAGCTTGAGCAACCACAGCTGTTGCATGAATATTTTTGCCTTAGCAATGAAGGGTCCCAGAAGTCCCAGCGGATCATAGATGCGAGACATTTGCGATAATACACCCCTCTTTGTAAAACGAGTTGTTTTGCTGGCACTAACCTTATATGTAAAAGTGTCACTGAAACTGTTCCACAGTAGGCCTAATGTCTTAACTGTATTTATTTGCTCTGAGTTTCTGTCAAAGGGCAATATATCCTGCTCATTAAACTGAGCCATGTTTGGGCACCATTTGTGCAAATTCATTCCACCTCTCTGAAGGAGTTGCGATAATTGCGATTTTTTTACACACTAAACAGGAACTCTTTGAATTGTAAGTTGGGAAATTATGATATTGACTTAGACAGTTAAAACATAATCTATTCATTTTGACTAAATACATTCTCTCTGAAAATTTCATTTCTTTAAACTTATTACAGAGATACAAAGCATGAGTATTATTTTTGCAAGCTAAACATATTTTAGATGGCTTATTTTTTAAAATTACAAATAAAGATTTTGATTTCTCGATATGAGGCCTTGTTAAGTTAGAATTAATAGTATTTAAAATTTGACATCTTAGTTCTAAAAAGATAAGAAATTGATCAAAATCAGGAACCTCATTATCTTTTTTAATTAGTTCAAATTGTTTACGCGTTTCTCTGTCGAGTTTATCTAAAATAATATTTAACAGTAAAGCATTTGAAAATTTGTCTCTTTCAAATTCTAAAGATTTTAATGATCTGAGATTTTTATTTATACAATCTAATAAATAACGAAGGTCTTTAGCAGATTCATGCCTTATAGCTTGACAATTGAGTATATTTTTAATATGAGAATCAACAATAATTCTGCGATTTTCATACCTTTGCTCTAAAGCCTTAAATAATGAAATATAATTATCGTCGGAAGTTTCAATAGTTTTGGCATCACCTCTTAAGGGGTCTCAGGGGTGTTAAAAATGTTTCGAGAGCACAAAATATGAACAGTTTTCGACTAGAAATAATTCTTTGAGGTTAAAATGAAATAATTTGATTCTTTTACACATTTTTTATAAAGGAATAAAGTTTCAAAAAAGTATAAAATGTCTAAAATATAATCATAATTTTAAAAATAATAAGCACATAAATATAAGAAAAATTTTTGTAAGAAACAAATAGTAAGTTTTACGACGCGCATGATATTTTCTGAAATAATAATTCTAATAACTAGCAATAAGTTGATTTATAAAGTCAAATGTATCCTTATTAGATGGTAGCGATTAGATATAAAAAGAATAAAAAATAATATTTTTTAAAAATAAAAAAAGTAAATTTTTAAAATTTTTTTCAAAAAATTTAATTTTTTTGAAATTTTTTAAAAAATTACAAATATGTAATACTATAAATAGCTAGGATTTAAAGATTATGATAGAGTTTATAATTCTGTAAAGTTTTATGCATCAAAGTATGATAGTTTTTGAAACGCAATGCGCGTAAGTGAAAAAAACACAAACTGAGAAAAAAGGCTTTAAAGTTTTAAATTGAATTTGAGAAAATAAATTTTAAAACTTACATGCTAAAATGCTCCAGGATCATAGGATATGCCTTCCTGTTGCTCAAACAGCTCAATTTCTGTACTCTTATTAATTTTTTTATCTCTCCAAGCTTCAAACGATGACGTTGAGCTCCTCTTTCTTGACGTAAAGATTCGACGATTGTCACGTTCAGCCAGGGACACACAAACATTTTTGTTAATTTTTAAGCCAAATTTCTCTAAAATAGTAATAAGTATTTGATTTCCATCATTAAAAATGCTGGTTACTAGATTTGCAGCAATCTCTGCAATCTGAAGGCTAGAATCAATCGTCTTCGAACAAAACTTCCAGATTAATGAATTTAAACTTTCATTAGGATTCTGTGTCTTACCTCCTAAGCATTTCTTCAGGAGTGCCAGATGAGATAAGTCTGCAAATACAGGCTTAATTACATCTCGAACAGCTTTCGCAACTGAGGGTTTGTGTTTATAATTTTGTAAATTATTATTAATTGCGGCATTATACTTACACTATGTATTTGGATTTGTAGGACAAAATCAGTGCATCGGTTCATCATCGGTGCTGCAAGAATGACCCCAAACAGCACAAATGGCTTTCCGCATTTCCTTTACACTAGTAGAATTGCATCACCATAGTAATGCGCAAGCTTATCAATAAAACTATCAGTTAACCTACCTTTACCGCCTATAGTTTTACCATCAGATAATTTCTTCTTACCATATAATAATTTAAGCTTCCTAAGCCTTGTACCCATTCTCTTTTGCACATGGCCTACACATTCTATTTTCTGAATAAGATGGCATCGCCGTATGGATTGTTTTCAGAAAGGGCATTGAATGTTTTTGTGTCGCCATCTCCTATGTAGTTCGAATATTTCAGGTTGTGAAGCTGTTCTGATCGACTAAAAATCCTCAACATCCCGTCAACCTCCATCTTACCAGCAGAGCCAGAATAATTTTTTCTACGTGAAATCTTATGCGCTCTTTTCCATTTATTGTACTTGATACCAAACTTTACCCCTTTATAACTGTCGCTTCATTTGCAAAATGAGGACACTTCCCTATCCAAAACCTTACCTGTTTCGGCCCCATTAGAGTACATACTCCAATCAACGATGAATGTCCTCTCGTCTTCCAGGTCCCATCACCACTTACCGTTAAAATGTTATCAGGTAACGAAGAATTTTCTTCGACAGCTGCCCTGTTCATGCTTTCTTCGGCGACTTCCTTCATAACAAGTGAAAGTTTATTATTAATAACATCATATGATTTTTGTTCAACAGGATTAGGAAGATTCATTACAGAACAAAAGGTTTTTAATGACTCTAAACCTTGACCTATGCATCTCATTGCTAAAATAGATCTTCTGTTAATTTCTGGAGCATTATTTTTATTCCCAATGTTTTCACAGCTTGAAAAAGTACAAATAATCCCACAGTTTTTACAATGTATTTCAAAATTCGAACATAAACCACAAGTGGATTTTTCATTAATTGTTAATGGTTTATGACATTTTAAACAGCATGATACTGACAAAATAGAGCTAAAGGTTGAAATAAAATCAAAAATACGATATTCTTTGAAGTTTTCACTTACCTTAACAAGATTTCACTTTAATGAAGTCTGAATTCCTGAAAGTTTTTTACTAGAAGCATTTTTCATTTCGGCACACTTACTTGTACTTTTCAATTCTGCACACTTCCTCGTATCTTTCATATCTGTAACATGTGAGTCACTTACCTTTAAATAATTATTTCCTTTAAATCTTTTGTTGGGGCGATTGCCCAACGATTTTTTCAGAATAAAACAGCACATATCTTCGATTTAGATAAGCGTTTTAAAAAAACGTGTACTAAAGTAAACACAACAGAATCAAAACACGGCAGAATGAATGTGTTGAGTTGCAGGCTTCCTTCTGATCAACTCAAGCGCTTAAAATATTTCATGAGGCTTATTAAAAACAGAAAAATGAAAGGTATGCATAAATTTAAAAATAAATGGGCGTGGCATCTGTCCATTTAAAAGTTGTTATGACTAAATTGCTGTTTGCAATTTTTTGAATAACTTTCGAAGTTTTTAGAGTATTGTCACGTGGTTAGTATCAAAATGTTCAGAAAAAAATGAAGAACAAGATATATTTTTTTCGAAAATTCGAAAAAAAAAATTTTTAACACCCCTAAGACCCCTTAATGAGCCGCGTAAGTAAAAAAGTTTATCACTTTCAGACAGTTCTGGATTTTTGTAAGTCTAAGTTTTGAACTGGCCTTTAAAAATATTCCACTCTTCAAACTTGCCATTAAATATCGGCAGAGGTATTTCAGGCAATTTTATAGAAGCCTTTTTTGGCCGATTATTATCATTCGAACAGTCCGAAGATACACTGAAATTGCATGGATTTAATTTGTAGATAGAGGTTTTTAGACTTACCTCTATCTTTTGGATCTCATCGTCCATTTCTGCAAGCGAGATTTCAATATCTTCAAATTCCTCTTCCGTAACAACTCGGTAATATTCTTCTTTCAACAGTTCAAACTTTTCTTGTAATTTAACGATAAAGTCGAGTTGCGCCTGCAGTTCAGCGGGGTCGGTGGGGGTTTCTTCGGCAAATGCATTCGCGAGCTTCGTAAGCTGCCCTCTCAAGTTCCCGCGTTTGCGGTTCAATAACCTTACAAATTCCATTGTTTACTTCGCGTTTTCTTTCTTCAGATAATAAAAAATATTCGCTGATTACTCCGGGTCGCTAGGACCAAATGTTCGGAGTCGAACTAAAGAACTCAAATGAGCAATGTGGACTGTATTAAATTTTAAAGTTTATTGAAAAGCGTTAGGAGCGCATTGTTTGCGTCCTTTCTCTTGCGTAAGCTTTGGTCTTCTCCCCACTTGACCTTGAGTGGGGTTACAATAGTATGTGTTTACAGCCAAATATGCGTACAAGAGGGGGCTTTCCGTCGCCAAGACACGACTACGGAACAATCATTATAGATTAGATTTGCTTTATATCATTAGATTTATTTTTACATAAATATAAAAGTCTAAAAGACATGTATGCTGATATTATCCTGCTTATAAGTCCTGAATAAATTTGTTGCATTGAGTTACTTACAAATATTGACCCAAGAAGAGTACTTGGATCAATTGTATATTTATTGAGAATTAGGATCATGAAACCAAATATGGCTGTATATATAGACATTTGATTCTGTGGGATGTTGTTGCATAATACAGCCAATAACTGGAGCTGTTCCTGCTCATGTTTGAACGCAGTAATAATAATAACATAATTTTTTTAAGTTCTTGATGTGTTTTTGCTTGGCGAAATTATTTGGCAGTTTAATACATAAGTTACAAATTTTGGAATGGTTTGAGTACTGATTTAGCATTTCTTTGACAAACTTTGAAGTAATTTAATATTTTGCTCAAGTAGAATTTGGGAAACTGAAAAGTTTCTTGAAATTTAGGATTTTCCTGATAAACTAATGATATAATTAGTTCATTATCTTGCTTATAAGTAGTAGAAACTTTTATTTTGATTAGAATGGAACTCAGTTTATTCATGATAAACTTTGGGAACTTGTTGATGTATAATAATGATTTTAATCTTTAATAATATATTTTCACATGTTAAACTTCAGAGTGAGAATTCTGTATCTCCCCCCCCCCCTCTCTCTCTCTCTGATGTTCTTTTTTATCTTCCATTTTTTTTAAGTATAAATATAAATATACATAAAAAGATACTTTAGATACATATTAGCGATAACAAAATAATGAAATGTCAATACATTTCTCCAAATAAGTTTTTAGTTTGCATGCACTAAACATATAATACCTGGTCACGATACATAACCAGTAGAAATTGCGAATGGAAATTTTATGAAACTATTCATTTTTATATATATTGTATTGAATTTTTTCTTATCTTATTCGCAATTCATTGTGTTGTAAAAATAAAATTCATTTTCATAAATGGATAAATATTTATTATTATATGTTAAAGGAAGCGATTTTTTAAAAAAATTTTACTTCTATTTTGGAGCTATCTATTGTATATAGATAAATTATACATTTTTATAATTTATATGTAATTCAATAAGAAGAAAAATATATTTTAAACTGAGGATAATTAATTTGAATTTCTGAAAATTATTGCACCTTTTCTGAGTAAACATTCCCTTAATAATATATAATAATTTTTAAAAAGTAGATCAACATGTTATAGGCACTTTACACAAAGACAAGTTTTAAAAAGTATTGAATTTGTTGTTAAAAATTGTAGATCTTCTGCATCCAGTGCTCGAAATGAGCTTAAGCCATCACTGTTTGAAATACAAAGTATTTATGTATAAAATAATGATACTAACTTTAGCTATAGAAATCACCAGGTATATAAAAAATAACTTTTTTCAGTTTTAAATTGGGGTACAGTTTAGCAAATTTGAGTTTTATTGCACAACTTTAAAGTACAAAAATATAGTACTATAATATATTATGTAGTTAGGTACACACACACATCATGGGAATATTCAGTTTTATCTGCAATACTAGAAAAAAATCTGAAGTCTAATTGCAGTATTAGCTGTGGGCGATTTTTAGATGCATCATTTTGAATAGTGTTCCATCTCTTCAAAATATTGTTTCTCACAGCAACCTGAGAACGTTTGGACCAACAAGTAAAAATTAATGATAAAGCTTCCAAATTATATAAACTATTTTTTAAACAAAAATTAGCTTTGAAAACAATCTTAATTAACTATGAGAACTCAAAACATAAGCAGAAATGCTTTTAGTAATGAGAACTGAAATAACTAACCATTTCACGCTGCAAGAGTTGATTGGGCTCAAAAATATTTTTCATTCAATTTAAGAGTGGAAAACTGCTTTAAAATGAAACTGAAACCAAAACCTAAGCTCTTCAACTATCTTTAAAACTAATTTGTTATCAGATATGAAATTTAGTAGCAAGTTTCTCAATGATATGGACCACAAGAAAATGTCAAAAAATTGTTTTTGAAATGTTTAGGACATTGTGAGGCCTTAAAATAGTATGATTTGTACCAATACATTGTGAAGCCTTTAAAGATATGTTATAAAATACTAACATTTAGCACTTTTAGTCTTAGTAATTATCCCCTACAAATGTTTGAATTTTTTTTTTTTTATAAATCATTGTCTCCTTGGGGAAAAAATGAATCATACTGAAATATGGGATTAATTTTAGAAATTGTTTGAAACATGCTAAATTATTTTCATGAAAATTTTTACATATAGGAGCATACAAAATTTTTGTTAGCTGGTTTATTTTAGTAATTACAATTATTTAACATGAATCATTTATCAACATTTAATTTTAGTATTACATGATTATAATACAAGTGAAGCATGAGAAAATTTTATTTTTTTAATTAAGAAATTCATTGCAATTTAAAAAATGCATTTTTTATATTCTATATAAAGACTATCAGTGACATTGCTTCATTATGTACTCATGAAGAGTATTTTTTCTAAGATGTATTCCAAAAGAGTTTTTTTTGGTCAGTTTCAATCTTTATTTGCATTAACATGGATATATAAATTGAAATATTGTTATTGTATACTAATTTTTTAAACAACTGTTCTATAAAAATTCCCAAGACATAGTAAGATCTTTTGAAATATATGATGATTCTGTAATGAAATAACACATTTGCCAGCTTTGATTGTCTGACTTTACTTAGTAATTATCATTTACAAAGGTTTGAAATTTCGTTTAGAAATTTCTCTTTAGACTGTCTTCAAAGTTTAAAAAAGAAAATACTCTTGCACTATTAAGTTAAAGAAAGAAATAGTGATTAAATTTATTGGATTATTCTTTATTACAAATTATTTCTTATGAGTTATTGAATTGCATATAAATTGTCCAATAGATGTAAACCAAACAAATATTTCCACACAATTTTAAAAAATAAAACAATAATTAACATCAAAAACTTTGATATCCAAAGAATAATACTAAAATGGATTTTCAAGAACAGCAAAAAGGAAACTTTATATAAATTTTAGAAAATAACAGTTAAATTCACAGGTTATTTTTTCATAATTACAAGAAGTTTCTATATAAAAGAATACAATCAGTGTCCCAAATTTGCTAATAAATACCTTTGCAAACGAATGTATGTATCCATCTCCTCTGAAACATGACACATTTTAGAATGTAAAAATTTTATTGTTACGTCGATCGGGGTTCCAGAATTTTATGCTCTCAAACAGCAAGACAATTCTTCAGGAGCAATGAAAAATTTTTGTTTAATAACAATATTTGAAATGCCAGAGACAGCAAATATAATTTGCTTAATAAATCCTGAAAGGGGTCTTCACATCACTCAGACATAAGTATCAGTATCTAGAAATACAAATAAGTAATCTATTCATTAGCAGTATCTCCTCCTATTCACACACAACAGCCGAGGTATTAACTAATCGTTTTGGCTGACTAGTCAAAACAATTCTTTGTTTAGGCGAGCCACTCCCTATTTACAGTCTGTACGAATTTTTCCCGGAAAAATTCGCTTACAACATGATTTGTGACAGTAGTAGATTTTAGAAGCAATTTGTTCAATAGAGCGCTGCAGAACTATTTAAATCACAATGTGGCGGGCACTAATAAAAAATAATTACTAAGCCTAAAAGTATACAAAAATTCAAAGCCAAAGGATTGAAGTATAAACTAAATATTTAAATCTAATACTATAAACTAAAACTACAAATATTTAGTCCCTTTTCTTAAACTAAAATAATAGAAAATATATTAAAAATATAAGTACTAAAAAGAATTTAAAGAATAAAAAATAATAATGTTTGCAAGTTTGAAAGTTAGCGCGCAACCACAAGTGTCATACGATCAACTGTTATTTGCTTACGTGATCACACGTTGTTAATCACGTGATTATGGTCACGATCGCAGTGCCCTCTAGTGATGAATCGACCCCATTGGAGACTTGGCTATCGCCTTATGCCATCATCTCCTAGATATCTAGGAGGTGATTGATGCTTATGCTCCCACAGAATTTGATGAATATAGTAAATTTGGAATCTATTGGTTGATATTAAGAGTTCTTCCTCTTTTTGGACATGCTCTATTGTCTTATAATTCGCTATCGTTAAATAGAACCATTTTCCGAGGTTGGAAATAAAATATTTCAACATTTTTCGTTGTGATTTGTATTTGTTGCAAGTTAAAATGAAATGTCCACTTGTTTCAGGCACTTGACATTCCGAACACAATGGAGAATCTGTTTGCTTAAAAAGAAAATAGATATCATTCAGTGGTAATTTTTTTGCTCGCATCTTATTAATTAAAACCTTTGAGTTTCTATTGTTTGCTGCCTGTCTATTCCACTTCTCACAAGATGTGAAATATAATTATTATTTTTATATCTTCTGCTCCCTATCCATGCTTCCTCATTTTTATTTTTATGATGTTTTTTGAAATATGTATGAGATCTTCCACTGAAATCCAAGGAATAATACTCCAAGGATCTGGAGAGGCTTTGGCTAATTTATCAACATCTTCATTGATCTCTATTCCCTTATGTGCCGGTACACAAATGAATGTGATGGATTGAAATATTTTGAGATTCTCTTGCAAAGTTGAACTTAAATTTAAAATTATAGTATTGGATTTTCTATTAATATTTTGGACTATTTAAAACAGATAAACTGTCCGTCAGGATAACATAGTTTTCTGCTTCTGTAATCTAATTTTGTAACGCAGTCCATATGGCTATTGCATCAGCTGTGAAAATTGAACTCATTTCTTGGAAATCAAAATTCCTATTGATGTTTGATTTGTATTTTTTGAGCCATCTGTTGCTATTAGGATACTGTTATTGAAATTTGTTTGGATGTAATCAATAAACATATTTTGTACTATGATATCTGGAAGATCTTTGTTTCGAAGAGGCAGTTCATGCGTATAGATGTTTATTTTATGACTTTCATAGATCGGTGGAGGCGGGATCCATTGCATAATATCCACTTTAGAGATGCAGAGTTCTTGGAGGAGGTTGATTGTTTGTTTGTTTTTTAAAAATACTGGTATCTTTTTTTTTCTCTATATTTATAGAAAATTTTATTAATACGCCAGAATAATCTTGCATTCGGTGACCAGTTCTTTAATGCTAGTTGTTTAGTTAAAAAATTTTGACAAAGGAGATTATGACGATTATAAATACTGCTATATTCATAGATTCTGCTGTTCATAAATCTACCGGGGTGTTTCTTGGGACACCTATAGCTAATTGTAAGGCAGCATTATATATCGGTTCTAGTTTCTGTCTATTAGTACTGCTAGCAAAAGAAAATAGTTGATTTCCATAGTCAAAGATAGAGCGGATTGTGGCATTTATATTTGTTAAAAGATGGTGAATTCTTGTTCCTATTTTGGGAGAAGATAAGGCTTTAATGGTATTTAAATATTTGAATCCTTTCTGTCGTAAGTAAATGATATGATTTTTCCAAGTGATATTGGGGTCAAAGATTATAACTAGGAACTTTAGATTCTTCACTTCGGGAATAGGTTTGCCACATATTTTAAGTAGTGGTTGTATAGTGCTTCTTTTTCTGGAAAAGTTGATTAGGCTGCTTTTTTATGGAGAGGTGGTCAATTTTCATTTGTTACACCAGGCTGAAATATTATATATATATATATATATATATATATATATATATATATATATATATATATATATATTTAATGATTCTTCCATTTCACTTACTGTTTCATTCCAATTTGTGTCGCTATTATGTAAAGAGATGTCAACTGCATATTTTAGTAAATGGCTGTTATGTTGGATTTCAAATAAGTCTGACATGTAAATCTTAAAAAGGAAAGGGCTCAAAATACATCCCTGAGGTACAACATAATTATTTTTGATGATTTTTGAAAATTTATTACTTCACTTTATTTGTATTGTTCTCCGATGTAAGAAGTTTTGAATCCATCGCAACGATCAACCAGAATATCCGACTTTTTTTTAATTTTGAAACTTTATTACATTGCTTATTGTTGAAGTTTGGTATAATATTATGCAGCATTTTACCTGCAGTAGTGATATATGTTTTAAAACCATTTGTTACTGTTCTAAATTTAACAAGATTTTTTATCTAATTTGGGTGTTAAAAATATACTTGGAAACTTAATCTTATGAATGGAAATACCCAATTTTCTATATATAGCAATAATTCGATTATTAATTTCTTTATGTAACAAGTCCAATTTTTTAAAAGATTCATTGTTTAAAAAGTGTTCATTAATCATATTATTATAAAAAATATTTACAGATTAACAGCATAATTTCCAGGCACTTTGTCTATGTAAACAATAACAAAATTCTTTTGTAAATCATAATTCTTCTTTTTTGCATCTTCATAAATAAGTTGGGATTTAGAATAGTAATTAAATTTCATCAAGTCTTTTAAAATATTGTACTTATGTTCATCAAATGCCTCTAAAGTCAAACCATATTTAACTGCAGATTTTGTATAAAAAATTATTTATTTCTTTATTAATTTGTTTTTAAGAGTATTATTATTATTAGAAATAGTTAATCTAAAACTAGTGCCTTTACTCATGATATCTTTTAAAATTTTGTCCTTGATTATATTTAAATTGCCTGTGACTACATGTTTATGATAGCTATCAATAAATTCATGATAGTTCTTACATTTACAATCATCTATGTCAAGAGAAGATAAACTATTATTGTAATTAAAGATAAATGTGCACATCGTTTTAGTATATTTAAAAGCTCTTTTAACATTTACATTCCTAACAGGAAAAGTGACAAATGTCTATTAATTATACTAGAAAAATTCACTTCATCAAATTTTTTATTCATGAATAATAAAGTGCAGTACTTTGTAGTAGGTTCATTAATTTTATCAATATTTACGTTACGGTAAAACACCGAAATCTGGAGAATGTCGACTTTCACCAGTGAATGCCAACATTCACATAGTTGCTTGGTGTATGTCCGAAATATTTGCTAAATACCCTTATTTCTGACTTACACCGGTAAATGTCGACATTCACCATGCACTAATGGTGAATGTTGAACATGTCCGACATTTATATTTTTTCGCGATAAATTTTTCGCCTTTCTTTCTGAGAGGAATGACTAAGAACTTAAAACACACAGTACATTCAAATTGAGAAAGAAAGACAATAGAAGTTAAAAACTTACTTCATTAAACAGCACATTCAAAATCAGAAAGGAAAGTAATAGAAGTTAAAAACTTACTTAATTATACAGTACGTTCTAAATGAGAAAATAAAATAATAGTAATAAAAACTAAATTATGCGATTCAAATCTTTTTATTGCAACAACTTAAACTATTATGACACTTTGAATTGCACAAGAGTTCCTTGCTTTTACAACTGCATTTATTTGTGGAACACTTCCTTTTGCAATGACAGCATGTATAGCCTTTCCCACCGCTTCTCGAATTAGCTGTTGTTGCTTCTCTCAGCGAAATTTCTTTAAAATAAATCTCATCTATGGAAAGTAACTTTTCTTTACAAATTACGAACTGATTACGTGGGTAAAGCTGCTTGAGGGTACCATTTTCATTTGCAAGTTTATAGAAGTTGGAGTCTTCTGTTCCAACAGCAACCGCTAACACATTTCGGTTGTCTGTACGACCACGGTCGACATCAAGGACTTGTATTCGTACAGTATCACCAATTTGAGCAGAAGGAAATTGTTTTTGTGAGGTTCGTAACATTCTTGTTGCTTGCAGTAGAAGATTCTCTTTCGCGGCCGGCTCTTTTTATGGAAATTAACTCATGTTTTTCAGTCAGAACTTGATGTGAAGACGTGGTAGATTGCAAGTCCTCTTCAATATTTTTCTTTGGAATATAGCTTTCGGTATGACCACCGCTCAAATTCTTTTCAGAAGTATTACCAGTTTCTTCAAGGTGTGTTCTTCGGTTTCAAAAGTATTGGCAATTTCTTCAAGTTGTTCTTCGGTTTCGATATTTGCGATTTGTTCGAAGGCAAAAAAGACGACGCTATGCCTCTTTTCGCTTTAATGCCAAACATAAGGACTTTGGCGTATTCCTTCGTAGTATGTAGTGTTCTTAGAAAATTCAACAAAGGGTAAACCTTCTGACCATTTATTTGTATCGTTATCGTTCATCCATGCAGTTAGCATATTCTGCATATCCTGATTGGCCCTTTCAACTGAGCCTTGTGTTTGACTGTGACGAGGCCTTTCCATGAACTATCTTAACATCTTTCCACCTAGAACATATTTCGGATATGATTGCTGAATTCTCTACCATTATCTGATTGCAATATTGCTGGACCACCAAATGTTAAAAATATTGGAAGAACGTGATACGCTACTTCTTCCGCCCTCTTAGTTTTAAAGGTCGTAGATGGACAAACTTAGTTAAATGGTCTTGAAACACCATTATGAACTTATATTCGTCATCTCTGTTTCACTGCAGATCTATCAGATCAACTTGACATCTTGAATTTAACTTAGAACTGATAATTGGTTTCACAACAATACCTTTCTTAGGTGACTGTGTTTCAGTTGACACTGTTAGCATAAATTTAAATACAATATTACAACTTCATATGTAATATCTGTATTTATTTTGCAAATCTTTAAGCATACGTGTTCTTCCTCCGTGGCCTATTCTGGTGTGAGTTTCATACAGTATACTGAACAATTCCTCATTGGTAACATAATACTGTATATTCGTTTCTCCTGGTTTTAATGGTACAATTAACTTCTCTTCATCATTAATTTTTCAAACGTCAAAACGTTTTAATCGTCTGTAATCCAAAGGTGTGTGGCACTTAGTCTTAGCAAAACCCACTTCAGAAAGTATATTAGAGTACTTTTCTTGAGAAAAATAAAAAACAATTGTCTTCTCGTTTACCCGCAATTAATGCATTTAACTTTTCAAGAAAAAGATCACGATTCACTGCAGTATCCCTTCTGTATAAATTAGGGTATCGGAAAAAAAATTTAAGAAAACGTTGCTCTCACCATCAAATCTTGTATAAGACTGACAAAGCTGACTGACTCCACCAGAACAAAGTATTTGGCGGGAAACAGCCAGTCACCTCTTTGTAGGCTCAGGGCCTTCTCGATGATCGCGTGCGCGCAGGTCAGTTACACTTCTCTCCGGGCCTGAACAGCACCTCCTAGATATACACAAGGCCTCGCTACTGATTTGTGACGTCACTACTAGTAGGGAGACTTCGTTCATCGCCTACGGAACTTTTCAGATGCATTTTTAAATACTTTTTTGTTTTTTAACCCAACATACATACAGGGAATTTAAGAAAAAATTAATTGATCATTAAATTCTATTTCATGTACATAAAACATAAGAGTAAATATTAGTTTACCTATTTAAATAATAATTGCAAATATGAATTATCGATGTATTTACTACGAACACGCATTACGATGAACATAAACACATTTAAAAGCATTGTAGCAAATCATAAGAACCTTTTGTATTTGTATATTTTTTTTTACAAAACTGTGCTTATTTCTTAGTTTTAAAATTTATTTTCAACATTTTATTCAGAATAGTTACAAAAAGGAAAATAAAATTAAAAATAGTTTTTAAAACAGAAAAAAAAAGACAAATTAAAACACAGTAACTTTATTGGTATCAAATACAATCACAACATAAAAAATTATAAAATAAATTTCAAATATATTTTTGAAACAAATCTATACCAATATAATTATAGATATATACAGGAAAATAAATACATACATAAAAATAGATTACACAATTTATTTAGCATTTTGTCAGTTACTTTTCTGCCAAAAGTAATTATTCACTTATGCATTGTTACAAATGTGAATTAAATATATTGTAAAACTTTATTGGTATCATGACAGTAATAAACAAAAATTCACTCTCTGCAACAGCACACAACATTAAAAATTACCAAAAAATAAACTTCCCACAAATAACAATACAGCAAGTTATCGTAAAATAAGTTAAAAAAATTTTTAAAATAAATCATACATATATAAAAGCATAGATATATACCTAAATGAATATATCTATATATATAAAGGAGAAAAGCGACTCACTCACTGATTGACTAATCACGATATCTCTGGAACTATTCAACCTACATACTTGAAATTTGGTAGACATGTTCCTTTCATAGAGTAGACATCAGCTAAGAACGGATTTTCCGAAATACGAAACGCAAGGGGCGTTACGGGGGTTAAGGGGCGTTATAAATAATTGTTTCCATGTTTAAACTACTCAATGTACAGTTTTGAAATTGGGTTAGCAGATTCCTTTCATACAGTAGAGATCCGCTACAAAATGAGTTTGGTGAAAATCGTCCCCCAAGTGGCGTTGCAGGGGCTTAGGGGGCGTTATAGATAATTATTTTCATTTTAAAACTATTTGACGCACTGTCTTTAAATGTGATAAATAGATTCCTTTCGTAGAATAATGATCAGTTACAAAACGGGTTTTGTGAAAATAGA
Source organism: Trichonephila clavata (assembly GCA_019973975.1). Taxonomy (NCBI): domain Eukaryota; kingdom Metazoa; phylum Arthropoda; class Arachnida; order Araneae; family Nephilidae; genus Trichonephila; species Trichonephila clavata. The sequence continues at coordinate 10,112 of BMAO01033641.1, read as the reverse complement.
CTTCTAAGTGGCGTTGCGGGGGATTAAGGGGCGTAATAGATAAATATATCCGTTTTTAAACTACTTCACCTACCTGCTTGAAAATTGGTAGGTAAGTTTCTTTCATGGAGTAAATATCCGCTACAAAATGGGTTTTTAAAAAATTGACCCCAAGGGGTGTTGCGGGGGTGGGGGGTTTAAGGGGCGTTATAAATTCCGATTTTTTAACTATTAGACGTACAGTCTTGACACTTAGTAAGAAGATTCCTCTCACATGGTAGAGATACGCTACAAAATGGGTTTCGTGAAAAGTGCCCCAAGTGGCGTTGCGGGACTTAAGGGGCGTTATAAATAATTGTTTATGTCTAAACTACTCAATGTAATATTTTGAAATTGGGTTAGGAGATTCCTTTCATACAGTAGAGATCCGCTACAAAATGAGTTTGGTGAAAATCGTCAACCAAGTGGCGTTGCAGGGGCTTAGGGGGCGTTATTGATAAATATTTTCATTTTTAAACTATTTGACGCACTGTCTTTAAATTTGATAAATAGATTCCTTTCGTAGAATAATGATCAGTTACAAAACGGGTTTTGTGAAAATAGACTTCTAAGTGGCGTTGCGGGGGATTAAGGGGCGTAATAGATAAATATATCCGTTTTTAAACTACTTCACCTACCTGCTTGAAAATTGGTAGGTAAGTTTCTTTCATGGAGTAAATATCCGCTACAAAATGGGTTTTTAAAAAATTGACCCCAAGGGGTGTTGCGGGGGTGGGGGGTTTAAGGGGCGTTATAAATTCCGATTTTTTAACTATTAGACGTACAGTCTTGAAACTTAGTAAGCAGATTCCTCTCATAGGGTAGAGATAGGCTACAAGATGGGTTTCGTGAAAATTGCCCCCAAGTGGCGTTCCGGGACTTAAGGGGTGTTATAGATAATTATTTCCATTTTTAAACTATTAGACGCACAGTCTTTATATTTGAAAAAAAGATTTCTTTCATAGAGTAGAGATCAGCTATAAGAAGGTTTTGGGAAAACAGACCTCTAAGTGGCGTTGCGGGGGATTAAGTGGCGTAATAGATAAATTTTTTCGTTTTTAAACTAATTGACCTACCTGTTTGAAAATTGGTAGGAATGTTTCTTTCATGGAGTACATATCCGTTACAAAACGGGTTTGGGGAAAATTGACCCCAAGGGGTGTTGCGGAGGGTTAAGGGCAGATATAAGTAATTATTTCTATTTTTAAACTATTAGACGCACAGTCTTCAAATTTGGTGAGCAGATTCCTCTCATAGGATAGAGATACACTAGAAAATGTGTTTTTTGAAAATAGACCCCTAGGTGGCGTTACGGGGGTTCAAGGGGCGTTATTGATAATTTTTTTTGCATTTTTAATTTATTGGACGCACAAATTTTGCTAAGCAGATTCCTTTCATAGAGTGCAATTCCCCTACAAAACGGGTTTTGTGAAAACAGATACCGAAGTGGCGTTGCGGGGGCTCAAGTGGCGTTATAGATAATTATCCCCATTTTTAAACTATTAGACGTACAGTCTTGAAATTTGATAAGCAGATTCCTTTCGTAGAGAACCGCTACAAAATGGGTTTTTCGAATATCAACTACCAAGTTTAATTTTGGGAGATTAAGAAGCGTAATCGATAAATATTTCCATTTTTAAACTATTTGATCATCCTGCTTGAAAATTGGTAAGCATGTTCCTTTCATGGAATATAATTCCTCTAACAAAGAGTAAAACGAAAATTGACCCCTAAGGATAGTTGCGAGGGGTCAAGAGGAGTTACAGAAAAATATTCCTGTTTTTAATTGTTAGACCCATATACTTGAAATTTGTTAAGCATGTTTCTTTTGTTGAATAGGGATGCACTAAGAATGTATTTTAAGTAAATAAAGTTCTGCGGAGGGGTGCAGGGGTTACTGTGACGTATTGATACAAAAAAAAATTCTTTTTTCGAGCTACAAGGACTATAATAATGAAATTTGGTTTGCATTTTTCTTTTGTTGAATTGAAATCCGCTAAGAGAGGTTATTTTGGAAAACGGCTCTCAACACACACGGGATTACGGGGATATTGATAGTAAAACTTTTGTTTTTTTCTGTTTGATTTAGACTTGAAATTTGGCTTGCATGTTCAATTTACGGAGTAGAGATCCACCGCGAAAATTGGTTTTGCGGGAATCCACTTGGTTTTTGGGTTACGAAAGAGCAAACATCATTCTATACTTCAATTTTAGAGATTTTTAGAAAATACAAATTAGATGAGTTCTGCCCTTTTTATTTATCAAGAGGTGACAGTTACAGGTCTAAATATATTTTTCAATACAATCGAATTCTTAATGCTAGGACTTAGATATCAATAATTTATACATAAGCAGTAAAAATTTATAAAACATAATGAAATACCCAGCGAAGCGGGCGGGTAACAGCTAGTATATATATATATATATATATATATATATATATATGTAGGATATCCCATAGAACTTTCTCTTTTTGTAAAAGGTTAGATCATATCCCTTTGCAGAGGACGGCAATGTTAGTCAAAACAGCATTCCACAGCAACGCCATCTAGCGTGCTTATTAAAACGCTGACGCGATTGTTTTCGTCAGAGGCACACTAACCATTGTGGCGTCGTGGACTTGGTAGCGTATTGTGACGCCAGGCTAATCATTAAAAAATACTTTTTTTGTGTGAGCTAGAATTGGTTTATTTCACTTTTTAACATTTGGAAGATCACTAGGAAGAGAAAAAGTCAGTCTCGGGTGTTAATTCTATTTACCCAGTCCTATTTAGCATTGGTGTTCACTCCTCGCGTTTTCTTTAGTCGACCGTCTCAGGAGTCGATCTCGGCTATTCTTTATTCGTCCGTCGGATACTGTCACAGGGGTCGGTCGTGGGGAGTCCTCTCGGGAGTCGATAGCACTTCTTCCTTCGTCCGTCGGATGATGTCTCGGAAGACTATCGTGAGAGTCGATCGCGCTTCTTCCTTCGTCCGTCGGATCCTGTCTCAGGCGTCTATCGTGGGAGTCGATCCGGAGGCCCTCGCCTCACGCTTTCTTCCTAGATCCGTCGATTCCGTCTCGGAGGTCGATCGTGGGAGTCGATCCGGAGACCATGCATTTCGCTGGGTCGAACCTTTTTAAACTTTAGAGGCGGATCCACTCCACGCCCCTCATCAACCCCCATTGGCAGGTATCAAGGTTTTGCACCCGACACCTCGGTCTTGCAAGTCCACCATTCGTGCAGGGATAACAAAAGCTCCGATCCCTCTCAAAGGTCGCCTGTGACAAGGGCTTGGCTGACACCTGGTACTCGAACCATCTCGCCGCCTTTTTCTCTTTTGATGCCACCCACCGCCGTCTGCCGAGGCGCCAGCCTTTCAAGACGGACAATCACTGCATATGGACGAAAAATAATGCAGTGATACCCATCCCATAGTGTTTACCAGTCACACCGGCGCCGACAGTCCAGCTGTCCGACAAAGCACAATGACGCCAAAGCCACGTGCTCCCCAGCTGTGGAGTTCATCATGAATAGGGGCGATTTCTCCTTTGTGACTACGTCACAACTTATTCCTTCCCCCTGAAAACGTCCATTTTACTGGACTGCTCTGGCATGATGTTGGATCCGTTCTTAAGACTGACTCAAAGAAATAATGTCTTATCAATGAGATTGACCAGGACAGCAATCCAATAAAAAAATCACTCAAAAATATGATAATAATAAAATCCAAAATTCCATAAAAATTTTATACACTTTAAAATAAAAACTTAAATTCCTAATCTTGGATTCTTTTCTTAATGCTACATCTCATCTTAAAAAATTTGAGTTTTATGTGAATAAGTTAAATGCTACCATTTTACTACTATTAATACATTAAATCACACGTAACTACTGTACTAAACATCTATGTGCTCACACTTTACTAAGAGACACAAAAGATTTTCAGTAACACATAATTTTCCTCCACCATATATACACAATCACACACAATACAATAATATAGACAAAAAATAAAATAAAAAGGTAAAATTAATTAATAGGAAAATTTACACGATGACTGATTATTCTAATCTACTGAATCCAATGACATTTCCATGTAGCTTTCTTAAATTAAAGTAAATGATTTTTAAAATTACATTAAAAAAAACAATAACTGTAAATTCAAATATTTGGAATTATTTGGGCTAAACAACATTAATTTAAAGATAAATTTCCATCTTAGCACTTTGTGTGCACACCTTCTCACAATATTTATAACAAGTTATTCCCCAATTCGTTATTTTTCCAACTACAACTTTGGTTAACAAACATAATTTTTAACTCTACATAAAAGCAGAATTTTGAAGAATTGCAGGTTGCCGAAAGCTGCTCAAAGCAAAATATTGTTTTGTGTACATTTGTCACCCTTAATGTAGTAATATCATATACAAAAGATAATCGTTTGTATTTGTGTCCTGAGGTTGGGGACCCATATAATTGCTACAACATACTGTCACATGCAGCGTAATTTTTATTTTTGAACGAGATATAGTCGTTACAAATTTTACTAGAAGTAATCGGCATTTCAATTCAGTCTAAAATAAAATTCCAGGTATTTAAATAATGTACCAGGTTCCCAAAGTATAAATAATAATATTTCAAAAAAGTATTTTCATACCAATTTTTTCGTAACAAAAACAAAGCTATTTGTCAAATTCGGTCCAAATGCCGCCCCTAAAAATTTCCCACCTCGGACATGGGTCCAGTTTCCCCGGCCCTAGAGCCACCCCTGATGCTAACATAGCGACAATAGTAAACACGGTAAGGGGTTAAGTGGGTTAGATCATATGAAATTACTCTCCAATTAGGAGTATCCATGGAAGCGGGTAGACATAGATCAGGATTAGCTTTTAATATATGCTTTCTTTTACTTCTGTTTTTTAGTGCTATGTTGTGAATCGCTTGATTCTCCAGTTTCATTATATGACATCTGGTTACAATTAGGACGTAAGAAAACCGCATAAAACTAGCATTTTTTTTAACATAGTACTTAAGTACCATTAAGTTCCTACAACATAAAATTAAATTTTAAACTTCGCTAACATTAATAATACTATGTTAATATTGAAGTATTTTTCAAACAGGCTTTGTAATGAAAATCATTTACTCAAAAGAAGCTGTAAAATTTTTTTATAACTTAATACCAAATAAAACTACTAGAAAAAACTACATTTTGATAGAGGAATAACTCACTAAAAAAGAAAACGAGCATTGCTTATAAGAGTTGTAAGACCATTGGCAAAAATCACTTCTTTCCTCTATTTTGTTTTTCTAAATTGTAAGGTTATTATTAAATTGAAAACTTTTAATTTCTTTCAATTCATATTGAATTTAAACATTATTAGATTAACCGTATTAGATATTTTCGTAAAGCAACTTTCGCAAAAATCCTTTTTAAGACGCCTTTATTAAGCATTAATCCACAGTGCCGCTATAAACAAAAAAAAAATAAACAAAAAAAATTAATGCGTATTGTCGGCTCTATTACGAATTTTTTCTATCAAATAAAGGATGTTTGCAACTCGTAGATATGTACAATCGGCCAACACACTGCACTAACACTTTAATTTTCTTAAACTATGCTGTATTATTGGGACTTAGAACTATTCAAAATTCAGGATATTTATTCGATTTTTATTATATTTTATTTTGATAAATACGTAAAATTTTTTGTTTGATTGATAGAACCATATACGGCCTGCGGCCGCCCCTTGGTTTGGCCACCCGCGTGTGGTGCCTCAGGGGGCTTACCTTTTTTAGGTGAGTACAAGTGTCACAATCCCGAGGTGCCCTAGTGATCTTTTCCTTTTCCCAAGGGGTTTACTGTCTTTGGTAAACACGGGTGTCACGACCCCGGGGTACCCTAGTGATCCTTCTCTATTTTCGACCCTTTTTCTTGTCATTCCATTCATCCCTTCTTTTCTTTCCCGTCTAGACCACAGATTAAATTTTTTTTTAAATACACATTATTAGAATCTTAAATTTCTTTTTTTGTGATTATATTATATTCTTTATATATATACTAGCTTTTACCCACGGCTCCGCTCGCGTTTATGTCTTTAAATAACTGTCAAAGTCGTAATCATTATCATTAAAAAGTAAGTAATATAATATGGTAATTTTTTTATTGCTTGACTAGAACCAATAAAATTTAAAAATTCTAAAATTGATCTTAGTTTAAAAAAACTAAAAATGTGTAATTTATTATAATAATTAACAACAAAAATTCAATAACTTAAGCTATTAATATTTTTAAAAATCGAAAGTATCTACGTTTAATATATAATTTCTCTTTAAAAGAGCTCAAAACAGAACTGTATACCATATTATATATCCTTCCGTCAGTTGCAAATATGTGAAGATTTGGGCATTGGACACACCGATCAGGCTACATATAGTTGGCCATGGTAAAAGCATTGCTTTTCCAAATGCACCCCTGCTACCTGAAATGTTAGCTTTGTTAATAGCAACATTAAAACTGGGGATATTGAAATCGTTTGAGTTGAAACGGTAGGTCAGTGTAGATACTTAGAATTCGAGGTATGATAACACTATCCCTTTTCATGACATATGTTAAAATATTGGCACCAAGTATATTCTGCATCAGTTTTGTGATCCAAAGCCTCGTTCCTTTACATAGTCGAGGAGCATCGAGATTTTGCATAACTGGTACGTTTAGTTTTAATTGAAGTTTATGTGAGGGTACATCCGAAAGTTCAAGTGAATTTTAGAACTCCGTGGGATATGAAGTACTTTGTTCTTTATCCATGATTGTATTCATTCATAAACATTTTTTTCATTTCCCCCCTCCCCCACACGTCGTTTAAATTTTCAATGTTGATTTTGTGGACAATGTCATTGTTAGGCGCCAATATTGATCTTGCGCGCAACCACTGACCCCAATTTAAATTTTGTTGCAAGCCCGGGTAAATTTGAGCAATAAGATTTACATCATTTTCTTCTACATTACAAAATTCTTTGGAAGTAAAATATAACCTCCAGCATTTACGTCCACAAACATCCATAACCGATTTTCAATTGCGTCTCTGCATAATGTTCCAAATCTACGTCATTATGAAGATATACTCTCATATTCGTTTTCAGACTTAATTTTTCAAATTTTGCCCATAAGCTTGATGATTTAATAGAGACTGATTTCATCTGCGACAGGATTACAGGGGGAGTATTTGAAAATTCACCAGCCAATATATAATAAAGCACCATTCCTCCTATAATATCTGTACTATCTCGTAAATCCTGAAGAGTCCGATTTAACGCTTCTATAGCTTTCTTGTGAGACATTGTACTTTCATCCCACACTAAAAGCTTGCATTATGGAAGCATCCTGCTTGAGAGCTATTTTTTCTGAGATTTCAGATGAGTGAATCTTCAAATGTAAGATTAAGCGAGTAAAGTCGCGGCTATAACCGAAGAAGTCATAGCAACTGCTATCTTCTGGGTTTTTCTGATGGTCATTAATATTAAGTTAAGCAAAAACGTTTTTCCGGTTCATCTAGGGGCGTCTAGAAAAAAGAGTGCAACACTGCCGGATTCTATTTTGCGTAACACTTGTTGGAAAACGTGACTTTGTTCTGGAGTTAAATGAGGTATAAATTCTTTACTTGATGTTGCAATGCTATAAAATCGTAGTTTAATTCTCAAGCAATTTCATTATCGAAGCCATTTCCGTCGACAGGTCTAGGATTAATCATTCCAAAATCATGTAGCTTCTTCCCAACCATTTTGAAAACCTTTATTGCGTTTCGTTGTAGATGTGTTGATTGAAAGGCATATTTGCTTGTATTTGCTGCAAAATATCTTCCGCCATGTAGTCTTTGTACTTTTTCCAAAAGGTTTGAGGATTAGAAAGACCGAAGATGAAATAAGTATTGCGTAAAGCTCCCTAATTTTATTCGGCGAGTGACATTGTATGGCTTCCTCCATAGTAATATCTAGTATGTATATCTTCAAAGTAATACTTCCACGTAAAATATCTAGGTTCAGTATAAGTGAAAAATTTTGTGCAAAATATTAATATTGTATAATTAGATTTTTAAAAAATTCGAAGTGATAAACATTCGAAAAATCAAAACTTTTTGTGAAACTGTCAATTAATATTACCATAAAATTTTCAATATCACGCGCGCAATTCGCTAAAACTTTATTTCGTTTCCCTCTTTAAAATGTGGTCGAAAATTTGCATTAAAATATCTGGGATTGTCAGAATAGAGAACTTCTTAGCCAACTTGGCGATATTTTTCAAAGTTTGAGTTTGACATTTAACAAACTTAACGTAATAAACTTTAGACGATTAAATCATTTAAAGAATTTTTTTTGTAAAGATGCTAAATTACACTATGTTTCAGTTATTTGTAACAAATGTGAGAAAAGTTTTATTAAAATTTTCATTATTGACCAAATGCATAATTTTGCGCCAACTTGGTGGGGAGTAAGCAAAGTCCCACGGTTTTACCCGCATGGTTTCCGTTCCCGTAGGAATATGGGGATAAAATGTACCTTATGTTACTCGCTGATAATGTAGCTTTCCATTAGTGAAAGAATTTTTAAAATCGCACCAGCCGTTTCCGAGATTAGCTGGAACAAACAGACAGACAGACAGACAAAAATTTTAAAAATTGATTTTTTGATATAAGTACCGTATATACCTTTAAATGCATTTAGTAAAAAGCTGCTAATTTGAAATTACAAACAGACACTTCAATTTTATTTATTTATATAGAGGCGATATTTTTCAAAGTTTGAGTTTGACATTTAACAAACGTAACGTACTAAACGTTATACGTTTAATAAAAAACCATTTAAAAATTGCTTTTTGTAAAGATGCTAAATTACACTGTGTTTCAATTCACTGTGTTATAAATGTGAGAAATTTCCATTATTGACCAAATGCATAATTTTGCGCCAACTTGGTTGGGAGTAAGCGAAGTCCCACGATTTTACCCGCATAGTTTCCGTTCCCGTAGGAATATGGGGATAAAATGTACCTTATGTTACTCGCTGATAATGTAGCTTTCCATTAGTGAAAGAATTTTTAAAATCGCACCAGCCATTTCCGAGATTAGCCGGAACAAACAGACAGACAGACAAAAATTTTAAAAATTGACTTTTTGATATAAGTACCGTATATACCTTTAAATGAATTTAGTAAAAAGCTGCTAATTGGAAATTACAGACACTTCAATTTTATTTATTTATATAGATTGTTACTAACACAGTTTAGTTTTTATTTTGTGATACGTTAATTTGGTTCCTTTTTTTATTGACTTTATTTTCGATATTAATTTTGTGTTTTACTAACACCGTTGCTTGTCAACCCACATGTTTGCCGTGTGTGGTGTCCCGTAAGGAGGAAAATGGTGTCCTGGGGATACCTTTGCGTTCCCCTTGGCCCACGCTTCGCTGTAGACGGGTGGCAGGAGTGAACCCGCTCCTGTCAATCGGCTGGTGATACCTCTCTTCGGTTTCCCCGGAGAGACATTGCTGTAGGGTTAGTGCTGCAGATAAGGGGTGGGAGGGTTTACCCGTTGGATCCTCGCCCTGATGCTGTAGCACTATATTCTGGGTGTACTCCAGGTAAGCGCCGTTCCTGACTATTGTCAGTTGACTGGCACACTGCCTCCCTTGTTGGACTCCATGGTGGGGGGAGGCATGCCAGAATGAAGTTGAGTTAGCGCATATGGATCCAAGTCAGCTGTGCCTGGTTAATGGCCTTGTATTACCCACCAATATAAACATCAATCAGATAGCAATTAATGCACGTTTCTTGATATTATCATTGCCCAATGGTGAGATGTCGAAGAAATCCCCTTTCGCAATTCGAAAAGCTCTAAAAGGAATCGGTGTACCGAAATCGATTAAAAAATTAAGATCCGGTGATTTGCTTGTGGAAACAAAATCCGCTGTACAATCAAAGTCCTACTTATCTTCAAAAACATTTCTTGACTGTCCACTTCAAGTTGCTCCACACAGATCTCTTAACTCATGCTGAGGTGTCATTTCTGAACCTGACTTGTTGAACATTTTTGAGTCTGAAATCCTTGGAGGCTTCTC
>BMAO01033640.1:0-14969 GCA_019973975.1 Trichonephila clavata | reverse complement strand
TCCGTAAGGAGGAGAATGGTGTCCTGGGGATACCTTTGCGTTCCCTTTGGCCCACGCTTCGCTGTAGACGGGAGACAGGAGTGAGTCCGCTCCTGTCAATCGGCTGGTGATAAGTCTCTTCGGAAACATTGCTGTAGGGTTAGTGCTGCAGATAAGGGGTGGCGGGTTTACCCGTTGGATCCTCGCCCTGATGCTGTAGCACTATATTCTGGGTGTACTCCAGGTAAGCGCCGTGCCTGGTGTTTGCCAGATGACCGGCACACTGCCTCTCTTGTTGGACTCCGTGGTGGGTGGAGGCACGCCAGAATGAAGTTTGTTTCGCATTTATGGATCCGAATATGCTGTGCCCGGGTAAAGGCCTCATTTTACCCACAATTGCCATTGATAATATCGCTGCACATTCTCTATTTTTAATTCTATCACTACCGAACAATGAAATGTCACAGAAATCTCCGTTTATAATTCAAAAAGTTTTGACAGGGATAGGCGGAGAGCCAAAATCCGTCAAAAAATTACGATCTGGTGACTTATTGATTGAAACTAAATCTGCCTTACAAAGTAAATCATTCCTAATGGCGAAAACCTTTTTAGATTCCCCGCTAACAGTAAGTCCTCACAAATCTTTAAATTCTTGTCGTGGTGTCATCTCCGAAACAGATCTTTTGTGTGCTTCTGAAGCAGAAATCCTGGAAGAACTTGCTGATCAGGGTCAGAAGAATTACAATAAAAAAAGACACTTCACTTTTCCCCACTAAACATTTAATTCTAACCTTCAATAGCCCTAACTTATCATTAAACATTAAAGCTGGCTACCTTAACTGTAAAATCCGTCCCTATGTACCGAATCCTCTGCGCTGCTTTAAGTGCCAGAGGTTCGGTCACTCTCATACTTCTTGCCGTGGACAATTAACGTGCTCTAGATGTGCATCTGTTGGACATGCTTCCTCAGATTGCAATCTAGAGCCGAAATGTATAAACTGCTCACAGCCCCATTCATCGGATTCTAAATTATGCCCTAAATGGAAATAGAGAAACAGATACAGGAAATCAAAACAAATAAAAATATTTCATATCCAGAAGCACGTAAATTAATAGTTCCACAGTTACCTCAAACTTATGCTCAAGTTGCCAAACCCTCTACTATAAATAATTCTACACAAACCGATGAAAATATAACAAAAATAAAATGCCCACCTTTAAATTTACTCAAACCAATTTCATCCCTCCCAAAACCAGATATACCAGCATCCACTCCTGCTGTTTCCACATCATCTTCAACCCAAGCACACCTCTTGCCCTCAATCACTTCAATAGCCACTACAGTGTCAGAGACTCAGCCACCTATTCCTCTATCTAATAACGTACTTTCCACCACCAATAATATGTTTTTACCTATTGAATCCTCTTCGAAATCAACTATTCATCCCTCTTCTGTTGTTGTTTAAACTCCCACCTGTACAACATCTAGTACCATAGTTACTACCTCCGAATCCAATAACTTACCATCAACAGATACAACTTCTGTATCTCAGGCTTCAAAACGTCGTAAAAAAGGCGTCCTACCAAAACATATCTAACACTGCAAAACCAAAAATAGAGATAAAAATGGCACCTCATAAACCGATAAAAAGTTCACCTATTCAAGACACCTCAGATGAGGACATGATTATGTATGACGTAGAAGAAGAGGTGGAAACTTCGAAAAGGATAAAATAAAGTTCTTGTCGGAAGAGTACTGGAAAAATGGGAGCTGGAGACTAGAGAAATTTTTACATGTTATTACTCAAGAAAGAGTGTTTAAATGGATTTTTAATATTTTAACGATTGATTGGCGCAGCTTAGCCGAAATCGGCTCTTGCGCCATTAAACCCTACATTCACTCACTCACCCAAGAAAGAGTGAAGAAAAACTTAAAAACGATTATTAATCCCGACGAAACACAGAAAGTGAAATTATTGAATCGTACTTATCGGACTTGGTGGGGTAGTCCCACAGTTACCTCAAACTTTTGCTCAAGTTGCCAAACTCTACTATAAATAATTCTACACAAACCGATGAAAATATAACAAAAATAAAATGTCCACCTTTAAATTTACTTAAACCAATTTCATCTCTCCCAAAACCAGATATATCAACATCTACTCCTGCTGTCTCCACATCATCTTCAGCTCAGGGACACCTCTTCGATAGTGTCAGAGCCTCAGCCACCGTTTCCTATTTCTAATGCAATACTTTCCACCACCAACCCTATGTTGAGCCCTATGGAAACTTCATCATCCAACTCCAGTATTCAACCCTCTCTGTTCCATCTTCCTCATCCATTAAAGTCCTTTCTACATCCACAATATCAATGTTTACACCTTTACCAACTGAAACAAGTTATATTCTTCAAACTATTACCACTACATCCAACATCATACCTTCTACGTCCCAGAATTCAAAACGTAAGAAAAAGCGTCCACCTAAAAATACTGAAATACACAATATAGAAATAAAGATGTCTGCATATAAACCCAGAAAGTCGGCTCCCCTTGAATATACTACGGATGAGAGGAAGACATGATTGTGTATGACGTGGAGGAACAGGAATGTGAACCTGATCCTAATTATGTGGTAAAAGACGGGAAAACTTATTTTAAAGGATTTAAACTTTTAACACCAACCAAGAATAGAAAAACTGACTTTTCTCAATGATACTTATTGAACAGGGTGGGGAATTCCCCACCCCACCCGATCAGTTACAGAAATGATAGAAATTAATTTTTCTTTTTTTTTAAATAAAACCTTATTGGGATTTAAATTTTTTCTTTAAACTCGCTTATTCATTTATCGATTTTATTTTTAAATGTTATTTTAAGATGTTGTCTGACTTGGTGAGGGATTTCCCCCAGTAAACTTTGTTTGCTTTTATCATTTGAAATCGATTTTTTGTGATTTGGAATTTTAAATTTTATTGAAACTGTTACGTTAGTATTTTAGATATTTTATCGTGTATTTTAATATTTTAGCAATTGTTTGGCGCAGCATAGCCAAAATTGGCTTTTGCACCACAAAACCCAACAGTCACTCACTCATATTTTATTACTTCTAGTACATATAAACAGTTGGTTGTGAATATTTTTAATGATTTTTAATATTTTAACAATTGATTGGCGCATCTTAGCCGAAATCGGCTCTTGTGCCATTAAAACTTAAATTCACTTACTCACTCACTCACATTGATTGGCGCAGCTTAGCCGAAATCGGCTCTTGCGCCATAAAACCCTACATTCACTCACTCACTCACTCACTTGAAGACAGCAAAAAAATGTAATCCATATCTTAGTTGAAAACTTGGAAAGGTGGGAGAGGCTACTTTTATGGGGTGCACGCTGTAGAAATGGCATAAATGTTGTCTAAAACAAGTTATTTTTAAAAAAATTTATGGAACTCTTCCAGTAAATTAAAGGTATTGAAACCGTTTTTAGAATAATATTCAAACACGAAATATAGATTACAAGAAAGTTACAATAAGAAATAACTGACACATGATAAAAATTGCTTCATTCTTAACGGGTCGCGGTATACAACAATACCATATAAACATGAAATGTTTTGGATTGTTCGAATAATGTTTTGGTATCAAAAAGCATGTTGGAGGTGAATAACAAAAGTTCTGTACTCGCCTTCTCTCCCAGGTAACTGAGAATAGCATCTAAAAGTTCTTTGGGAGGTTCAGGCCTAAACTGGCTGTAGGCTTTGGCCTGGTCGGGGCGGTCGAACTGTTGGCTGCTCGAGATCATGTCCATCCCTTGATATATAAGTCCCGAATCTTCCTAAACTTGAACTATGATTGGTTTTTATAGGAACCCATTTGAATCAGAGCAAACATTACAAGAGAAAATAAACGACTGATTCACCCTCCGTCATCATGAAGTGTGTTAATAGATTTATCTTTTAACTAAATCTCTAGCCATATTAATTTTATTAGTCCTGCATTTTTTTCCTTTTTTGTTGTTAATGGTAAAAATGTTGGACGAAAAGTGTAGTTAAAATATCTATATCTGATGCAGTGCGTATCTTACGGCAGTAAAATTCTCATAAAAGCTTTATTTATAAACGTAATAGTAAAGACTCCTTGTTTCGAAACAGCATGATTAATTTTACGGCATAGTTATTTATATGTTTTTGGAAATGAAGAGCGAGTAAAAATGAATAGACACCTCGCATATTTCTTGAAACGTATGCGCACAGAAAAACTTACGGGAAATCTTAAAATGCTATTAATATGAAGCAATATTTTAATTTCGTAGAAATTTTTCCATTTACTGGTATTAGTTTTGAAATAAATAATAAAAAATAAAAAAAAACCCCGAAAATATAGAGCAAGAGAAATTAAAACCTCGAGGGTTATTTTTAACTATGAAGTAAACAATGCTTGCTAATTCTCATTGAGTTGCTCATATTTGCTTTACGCATATGCATTTGTTGTTGAGAGAAAATGCTCGTGAATGTTCTTCATGCCGGATATCGTACACGGTGCGTCATATTTTAATAGATTTTCCAATTTTTAATTATCGCATCACCTGTCCTGTTTTTAATTATCACCATCATCTTTTTACCTTATCTGACTTGTTGGAAGGAGGGGGGATCTCCCAAATCTTTTTGATTTTACCTTAAAAGAGGTTTTTTATTTTATTTGAATTGTTTAAAACATTTTAAAAGTTACATTTATAGATAAGGAGTGTCGGGTGTACCCGTTTGATTCTCGCCCTGATGCTTCAGATGGATGGGTTGCCGGGGATAGATCCGGAGAGTACGGCTTGAAATTTCTGCCAGTTCGGGAACGAGAAGGTGCTAAGTTGTTTAGTGAAATATCGAAGTTGACCGGGTTATGATCATTGGTGAGTTCTGAGAGGGATTTGGTGGTCTTGGAATGGAGGCCCTTTGCCAACGCAATGCCCAAGGTAGTATTGACGCCGTGGGCATCGAACCTAGTCGGTCCAACAGGAGCATGAATAGAGATTTTGTTGCAAAATTTAAATATCACTGTTCCGGCCTGGTTGATTCTGGGGTGAGGGTTCCAGTACTGATGCTTGGCGTTGAAGTCTCCTATTACAAGGCAGCAGTTTCTATTGCGGAAAAATTATTGAAGGTCTTGCGCTTAAATTTTTGATCTGGGGGGGGGGGAGTCTATAAACTGAAACTCTTGTGATGGGATTTGCTTTGCTTCTGTTAAGGATGATTGCCGTATTTTCAAATGATTGACTTAGGAAGAAAATTTGTCGGTTTCTGACCCCTCAGGGGCTCGCCTTCTTTAGGTGAGTACGTTAGTCACAATCCCGAGGTGCCCTGATGATATTTTCCTTTTCCCAAGGGGTTTACTGTCTTTGGTAAACACGGGTGTCACGACCCCGGGCTACCCTAGTGATCCTTCTCTATTTTCGACCCTATTTCTTGTCATTCAATTTTCTCTTTTCTTCTTTTCTGGTCCAGACTACAGACAATTTTTCGAAATTTCCATGTGTTATGTCGGTATTTTTAGATATTTTGTATTTGATTTTAATATTTTAACAAATGTTTGGCGCAGTATAGCCAAAATTGGCTTTTGCGCCATAAAACCCAACACTTACACTCACTCGTTTAGCCAAACTTGGCTCTTGTGCCATAAAATGTCCACAATCACTCTCACTCACTGTCGGTTTCTGAAATGCTTCTTTTTATAACAATTGCTGTTCCTCCTCCTCTATGTGTGAGACGATCAGTTCGGTAGAAGTTGAAATTGCGGATTGCCACCTCGTCGCATGGTCTGAGTTGAGTTTTTTTGGATGAGGATGACATTTGGCTTCCATTCTTTGATGAATTCTTCCAATTCATGGACACGAGAACTCAGGGCTTGGGCATTCCAAGATGTGATCCGCAGTGAAATATGGTTCTGGCGTACTCTATTGAATGTTATCGTTGTAAATATAATTGAAGAGGGCAGATAAGCGGGCTGATTTGGTTTTGTGTTGTTTGGCTGTTTGTACGAAATCATGTAAACTATTGAATAGGTTGACTACTTCTGGGTCTCTGAGATGAAAGAAGTCCGGGATGTCTTGGATTTTGAGTTGCTTGGAATAGGTTCTGGCTGTACAATTGGGTTGGTGGCTTTCACTTGATCCAGGCTAACTTGTCTGGGCACGAAAAGTGTTCCAGAATGATTCTGGTTTTGAAATGATTTTTTGTGAAACAAAGCCTTTTTTTTCTATTGGTGTAACTAATGAGTGGTTTTCGTCTTGGAGTACGGCCATGAAATCCTGTATTATAAAGAACACGTCTTAACAATTTCAGCTGAAATGTTTCTTCCAATTTCTGAGACCATCGACGATGCAAGTTTTGGGGCGCTTAACTTCGGATTTTTCTTTAGTGAACGTATAATCTTCCTCTTTTCAGTAGTGCTTAAAATTTCCTTACACCCTCTTCCTGGAATATTGGCTAGAGATCCGGTTTTTCGATATTTTTGAATTATTTTTTGAACACAACCGTAACTTTTTCTAATAAACGAAGCAATTTCTCGTAGAGATTTACCATCTTTTGACCATTTAATGACTAAACAATGTTCATTTTCAGAAGTTTCCTTCCTAGAACTCATTTCGTGATTTTAAGATTGCGAAAAAGTTAATTATCACAGTGAAAAACTATTAAAAAGTTTACTTTTATCATGGACGATTGCAATAATAGTTTAAAGAATTTATTTTAAAAAAAGTGGTAAGAAACTGGCAAATTCATTAAGTGTATACTCAATTTTGTGACTTAGTTTTTCGGGAAATTTTCATATTTATTTCTTTTTTGGTAAAAAGGAAGTACAAAACTACTTTATTTGCTCACAAAGCTGGAGAGAAAGGTTGGAGTATCGTCACTGAAAATTTCGATTATTTCACAGTAAAATGTAACTTATTCTGCATAAAATATTTCAAACTTTCGAAGTGTATACTCACTTATGGGGCCCACTGTATATTTACTATAAAATGTGCTAAAATTCCCCCCGAACTGCCCCCTTGGGTGGCTCACCTTCTTTAGGTGAGTACGGGTGTCACAATCCCGAGGTACCCTAGTGATCTTTTCCTTTTCCCAAGGGGTTTACTGTCTTTGGTAAACTCGGGTTCACGAACCCGGGTACCCTAGTGATCCTTCTCTATTTTCGACCCTCTTGTCATTCAATTTTCCCTTTTCTTCTTTTCCCGTCTAGACTACAGACAGATTTTCAAATTTACATGTACAAAATTATTGATTAATTTTTTATTAGATTACTCAAATATTCATTAATAATACTATATTTTTTCGTTTTGTATTGCGTTAAATTCGTTTAATATTTTTTTTCGATAATTTATTTTGATGTTCGTATTATTTCTTTGTTTTCTTACTAACAACGTTGGTTTTCCGACCCGCATTTTTGCCGTGTGCGGCGTCCCGTAAGGAGGCAAATGGTGTCTTGGGAATACCTTTTGCGTTCCCTTTGGCCCACGCTTCGCTGTAGACGGGAGACAGGAGTGAGCCCGCTCCTGTCAATCGGCTGGTGATAAGTCTTTTCGGAGACATTGCTGTAGGGTTAGTGCTGCAGATAAGGGGTGGCGGGTTTACCCGTTGGATCCTCGCCCTGATGCTGTAGTACTATATTCTGGGTGTACTCCAGGTAAGCGCCGTGCCTGCAATGTGCAGATGACCGGCACACTGCCTCCCTTGTTGGACTCCGTGGTGGGTGGAGGCACGCCAGGACGAATTTTCATTTTCTCTTATGGATCCAATGCTGATGTGCCCGGGTAAAGGCCTTAATTTACCCACTCTTAACGTCGATCAAATATCAGAACATGCAAGGTTTTTATTACTTTCACTTCCAAATAATGAAATGTTACTTAAATCGCCTTTTGCTGTTTACAAAGCCCTCATAGGAATAGGTGGTGAACCGAAATCTGTAAAACGCTTACGTTCCGGTGATCTACTCATTGAAACCAACTCCGCTCTTCAAACAAAGTCGTTTCTTCTTGCCAAAACCTTTTTAAACTCTTCAGTAAGTGTAACTCCCACAAATCTCTAAACTCCAGCCGCGGTGTCATTTCTGAACCTGACCTGTTGACCACCCCTGAAGCAGAAATCCTTGATGGATTTTCTGACCAGGGTGTTATCCAGGTCAGGAGAATTACAATTAAAAAAAATAGTACAATTATTCCTACAAAACATTTAATATTAACATTCAATAGCCCGAAACTACCAAATACAATAAAAGCTGGTTATTTAAACTGTAAAATCCGTCCATACATTCCGAATCCTCTGCGCTGCTTTAAATGCCAGAGGTTCGGACATTCTCAAACTTCCTGCCGTGGGCAATTGACGTGCTCTAGATGTGCAACTGTTGGACATCCTTCCACAGATTGCAGTCTGGAGCAGAAATGCGTTAATTGTTCACAGCCTCATTCGTCCGACTCAAAACTGTGCCCTAAATGGAAAATCGAAAAAGAAATCCAAACTATTAAAACTAATAAAAATATATCGTATTTAGAAGCCCGAAAATTAATCGCCCCACAACCATCTCAAGCTTACGCTCAGGCTTCTAAACCATTAACGGTAAGCAGTTCCTCACAAACAGATGAAAATATTACCAAAATAGTTTGCCCACCATTAAAATTGTTACAACCTACAATATCCGTTTCACAACAAATACCATCCAGAATTCCTACAGTTAACAAATTATGTACCTCAACTCAAGCACAACTCATACCATCCCTCATCTTCCGTTAATATTGCATCCGTATCAGATTCTCAGCCACCTATTCCTTTGTTTACTAATGCTCCCTCCACGTCCAATAGTGTTCTTGAATCTGTCGCATTATCCTCATCCAAACAAACACCTTCTCCTTCGACATGCCCCATTTCTACAGTGTCACCCGCCACATCTACTAGTCTATCTACCTCAGTTGCATCTGCCTCATCCAGTAAAGCACCTCCTTCATCCACAGTATCAATGTTTACACCTTTAACAAATGAAACAAGTCCTGTTCTTTCAACTGATACGACCAAATCCAATACCATACCTTCCACAACTCAAGCTTCAAAACCTCGTAACAAAAAGCGGCCCCCTAAAAAAAATAAAAAACCGAATATAGAAATCAAGATGACACCACATAAACCCAAAAAGTCGGCACCTGTCGAATATACTACGGATGAGGAAGACGACATTATGATTATGTACGACGTGGAGGATGAGGAGGAGGAATATGAACCGGATCCTAACTTCACCTATAAAAACGGAAAAACATACTACAAAGGAAGTTTACTTTTAACCCCTACTAAAAATAGAAACTGACCTTTTCTCAATTATACTTATTGAATTTGGTGGGGAATCCCCCACCGATTCAGAAACGATTAAAATTACGGTCTAGATTTTATTAAGAAATTTTATAACTTTTATTTACACTCTTTTCATTTATCTGTTTTTAAGATGTCTGTTATTTTAAGATCTTATCTGACATGTGTGATGAGGGGAAACCCCTCACCAAAAATTGTTCTACTTTTAATCATTGGAAACCAATTTTTATGCGATTTGAAATTTTAACTTTTATTGAAACTGTGTTTTCATTATTTTTAGATATTTCGTCCTATATTTTAATATTTTAACGAATGTTTGGCGCAAAAATTGGCTCTTGCGCCATAAAACCCAAAACTCACTCACTCACTCCCGAGGTACCCTAGTGATCTTTTCCTTTACCCAAGGGGTTTACTGTCTTTGGTAAACACGGGATTCACAAACCCGGGGTACCCTAGTGATCCTTCTCTATTTTCTCTCTTTCTGTCATTCAATTTTTCCTTTTCTTCTTTTCACGTCTAGATCACAGATTAAAAGATATTAAATGTACTTATTTGAAATTTATATATATTTATTTAATTTCATTACTTATCCATTATTAATAACATATTTTTGTTTACATTTTGTATTGCGTTAATTTTTTTTTTCAGTTTATATAAATATTTTGCTTATGTTGATTTATTCGTTTTCGATTAACACAGTTGGTTTTCCGACCCGCATGTTTGCCGTGTGCGGCGTCCCGTAAGGAGGAAAATGGTGTCCTGGGGATACCTTTGCGTTCCCTTTGGCCCACGCTTCGCTGTAGACGGGTGGCAGGAGTGAGCCCGCTCCTGTCAATCGGTTGGTGGTACCTCTCTTCGGTGTCCCCGGAGAGACATTGCTTTAGCGTTAGTGCTGCAGATAAGGGGTGGCGGGTTTACCCGTTGCATCCTCGCCCTGATGCTGTAGTACTATATTCTGGGTGTACTCCAGGTAAGCGCCGTGCCTGGTGTTTGCCAGATGACCGGCACACTGCCTCCCTTGTTGGACTCCGTGGTGGGTGGAGGCACGCCAGAACGAAGTTTTTCACGCGCCTATGGATCCTATTCTGATGTGCCCGGGTAAAGGCCTCGTTTTACCCACTCTCAACGTTGATGAAATGTCAAAAAATTCCAGATTTTTACTGATTTCCTTACCACATAATGACATGATGAATAAATCGCCTTTTGCGATACATAAAGCGTTATTTGGTATTGGTGGTGAACCGAAATCTATAAAACGTTTAAAGTCGGTGATCTACTTATCGAAACCATATGTGCATTGCAATCAAAGTCGTTTCTTCTCGCGAAAACCTTTCTTAACTCAACTGTAACTATAACTCCTCATACATCTCTAAACTCATGCAGAGGTGTTATTTCAGAACCTGACTTGTTGAACACTCCTGATTCAGAGATACTCGAAAGATTTTCTGATCAGGGTGTAATTCAGGTTAGAAAAATTACCATAAAAAAGGATTCTACAGTATTTCCAACAAAGCATTTCATTCTTACCTTTAATAGCCCGAAACTGCCATCTACAATAAAAGCTGGATACCTTAACTGCAAAATACGCCCATACATACCGAATCCTCTGCGCTGCTTTAAGTGTCAGAGGTTCGGGAATTCACAAACTTCCTGCCGTTGACAACTTACTTGCTCTAGATGTACATCTGTTGGACATGCTTCCACAAAATGCATTCTAGAGCTTAAATGTATTAACTGCTCTCAACCCTATTCTGCCGATTCAAAACTGTGCCCAAAATGGAAAACTGAAAAAGATATACAAACAATTAAAACCAACAAAAATATATCGTTTATAGAAGCTCGAAAATTAATAGCCCCACAACTATCTCAAACCTACGCTCAGGCTGCTAAACCATTAACTGTAAACAATTCCTCTCAAACAGATGAAAATATTACCAAAATAGTTTGTCCACCATTAAAATTGTTACAACCTACAATATCTGTTCCAAAACAAATACCATCCAGAATTCCTACAGTTAACAAATCATGTACCTCAACTCAAGCACAGCTCATACCATCCTCATCTTCCGTTAATATTACATCCGTATCAGATTCTCAGCCACCTATTCCTTTGTTTACTAATGCTTCCCTCCACGTCCAATAGTGTTCTTGAATCTGTCGCATTATCCTCATCCAAACAAACACCTTCTCCTTCGACATGCCCCATTTCCACAGTCTCACCCGCCACATCTACTAGTCTATCTACCTCAGTTGCATCTGCCTCATCCAGTAAAGCACCTTCTTCATCCACAGTATCAATGTTTACACCTTTAACAACGGAAGCAAGTCCTAATCTTACAACTGATACGACTACATCCAATACCATACCTTCCACAACTCAGGCTTCAAAACATCGTAACGAAAAGCGGCCCCTTAAAAAAAATAAAAAACCGAGTATAGAAATCAAGATGACACCACATAAACCCAAAAAGTCGGCACCTGTCGAATATACTACGAATGAGGAAGACACTATTATGTACGACGTGGAGGAAGAGGAGGAGGAGGTATATGAACCGAATCCTAACTTCACGTATAAAAACGGAAAAACATACTACAAAGGAAATTTGCTTTTAACACCCACTAAAAGAAGAAACGGACTTTTTCTCAATTATACTTATTGAATTTGTTTGGGAATCCCCCACCCCACCGATTCAGAAACGATTAAAATTACGATCTAGATTTTATTAAGAAATTTTATAACTTTTATTTACACTCTTTTCATTTATCTGTTTTTAAGATGTCTGTTATTTAAAGATCCTGTCTGACATGTGTGATGGGGGAAACCCCTCACCAAAAATTGTTCTACTTTTAATCATTGGAAACCAATTTTTATGCGATTTGAAATTTTAACTTTTATTGAAACTGCGTTTTCTGTATTTTTAGATATTTCGTCCTATATTTTAATATTTTAACGAATGTTTGGTGCAGCATAGCCAAAATTGGCTCTTGCGCCATAAAACCCAAAACTCACTCACTCACTCAACCCCCAAACTGCACGACACATTAATTTTCGCAAAGTTAAGACTTGACATGGCTGATGACGTCGTATCTCAATTTAGCTGAAAAATCGCATACAAATTGAATTTTTAAAAAATCTAAAGCGAACTTCGATAAAAAACTCTTTGAGGTTAGTAGCATATCGAGTTATAGCTTCTACATGCCAAGTTTCACACTTCTGGGTTGCTTAATTTGTCCGGAATAGCTCAAACACGCACTCTTTCTTTTATTAGTATAGATAAGCGTTATGCGAGGCTCGAGGCTTTCAATTACTGAATCTACTTAATTTAGAGCTTTCTACAAATCAAGAGTAATTGAATGTAAATATTCACAAAGACTTTTAGTTACAGCAAACAGCACTTAAACCTAAGAGGGATATTAAGAAACTTGATTTTAATAATGAAGCATGAATTGACGATGCATTAGTTGAGGCGTCTTCTCCTTTAAAAAGGAAATTTCTTCAAGGGTTGCTATAACGGCCGGATAAAATGACGATTATAGAATATTGTCTTTAATAACAGTATTACTACTCTTATTTATGAATAACTTACTCTTATATGTGTATAAAAGTAAAAATATACAAGAAGTTATGCGAACATGAACTGTTGAGCATGCACAGTTTTGAATAATTTAGGACGGATATTCAAATAAGTGTGATGAGCAAAGGAAAGAACAAGTTCATCAATTATTAATTGATCAATTTTATATAACATAAAATTTAAGAAATACCCCCTCCCAAAATAAATAATATATGTCGTAGGCTACAACACACAGATAAATACCAAAAATTTAAATAGTAAAGAATTTGTAATTATACTATATGCTAAAGAAATGAATTTTTTTAATTGCAAATCAATGCAGTAATATTTTTGCTATGAAACATTCCTCGCTGAATATTCATTAAAAATTTTTTTTGCATTCAAAGTTTTGTAAAAAGTGTCAATAAGAATAATGTGCCAATAAACAATTCAGTTAATGTTGTAACAATTTGATAGTAAGTGTTGCTTTGTCTGATCTTTAGGACTAACCAGTGGAATCCCAGAAATGCACAAGCCCCTCTACCACGCCAAGGTAAAACACTACAGAGGGGAATATATTGGAGTTGTTTTTTATTGCAATAAAATCAATATTAGTATATCAATTTCATATTTAGAAAAGTATATTACTTAGTCACTATTACTTAATGATTTGACAGATTGCTAAAATAATATTACTAATAAAATTTTGAAAATTATCCATTGATATTCAAATAATCCTACTGCATTTTACTTGCTCTTTTCAATTTTTTTGAAATTTGAAGAAATTTTGTCACAATAACTTCCAAACTTGTCGAAAATACACAAAAGAAAATGTAAAACATGTGTAAGAGCACAACGTCTTTTGATTTTTAAAAAATATATTCTACCCGTAACAGGATACAGAGGGAAAAACACTGTACTTGTCCAGAACGCTAAAAATTTTAACAAATCATGAAAAATTTAAGAGCTATGCATATATTTTCAGTCATACGTTTTATCCCCCTTAAGCTATTTATTCTATCTCATTTTTGAAATAATGTCAATATAGCATATTATAATCAATGCTTACTTTATCAAGGGAAAAAAAAATTATTGCATTTTAGATAAATGGATACACACAAGGAATTTAATGAGATACATTACACAGCTAGAATTAGTTTTAATTAGTACAATTTAGATAATTAAAAAGTTATACGTATTTCCTTTACGGAAACACATGCGGGTGATATTGATTTCATTATTATTAAGGTAAAAAAAAATTCCAATTTTATGTCTCTTACCTCTGTTCTCTGCAAAATTACAGTTCCTGAGTTTGACGGAGTTTCTCCTTGGGTCCTGGGACATTTCTGCAAGTAAGGAATCTGCCGTCTTCTTGTGGTGAGGCGACAAGCCGTTCATTAACTTCTCCGCATCTTTCTGTAACAAAAGTAGAAACATTTTAATATTTTGTATACAAGACCCGAAAAACGTAACCGACCTTACCGCATGGGAATCGAAGTTAAAATGACGAGCGTCTGGCCCATAGGTTCCCAACCTTTTTTGAACTGGCGCCTCCTTTTTCTAATAAATATTTCGATATCGCCCCCCTTTTCTAGTGAATATTTCGATATCGCCCCTTTTTCTAGTGAATATTTCCACACCGCCCCCTACCACTCTAGAAAAATTAGAGTGTACATAATACATGGTGAAAACAAGAGTTAAATTTTTAAAAGTATCCTATTATTAAAAGAATATTTGTTTAATTTCAGTTTTTTCCTTGTTCCAGTTTTTTTACTTTCGAATCTGAAATATCTGTGTCCACAAATATATTTAAATGTGTAATATTATTTATTTTAGTCGTAGGTAGGACATATATTGTTCGAATTGAAACTACTGAATTTCTTCAGTTAGAGGAGTTGAATAAAATTTTTTTAGATTACCTGCTACCGTGATTTCAAATAATATACATCCAAATAAATACATAAAAAAAAAACAAACAGGTAATACTAAAATTGTCCAGCCCAATAAATGAACTCATTCTTTTCCCTATTTTTGTCAGTTTTTTTTTTTTATATTTTTGAAATTTTTTCTCAAAAATTTCCTTTTTAGAAG